>OZ010634.1:5486756-5659083 GCA_963932165.1 Pimpla rufipes
GTGGATATGCAGTGGGTGGCTGGTGGGTGGTGGGGTGGCTAGGTGAGGGGGATTTTCATATCCGCTGTTTTTTTTCCACGCAGCCCGCCACAAGAAAGAGGGAGCGAGAAAGCTATAGCGCGAGGGGTGAGAGAGATAGAGAGAGAGAGAGAGAGGGCGACCGCAGCGCCGCCGCGAGGCCTGACGGCCGGACGCCGAACTACGCTTGCACAAACACCCACTGTAGCGCCAAGTGAAAATCAAGATGGCGGCTCCGGGACTTATGTGCCAGGCGGCCATCTTGGATTGGCACAAACACCCACTGTCGCGCGAAAGCAAGAAGGCGGCTCGGACTTATGTGCCAGGCGGCCATCTTGGATTGGCACAAACACCGGGGTATCTACTGTCGTCAGTAAAACGTTGATGTAGTCGGTGCGATGGACTGTCCCATCCAATTTTAATAAAGGAACCAAATGTATGATTATTTAATTACTCTGAAGAAAATATATTATTGCATGCGATTGTTCCGCAAGAACCGGCAGCAAGATAATGTCTTCGGTGATGCGTTCGTTACTTATCCGCTGATTCGGAAATCAGCAATCGAGAGAATCCTCAATTACACTACAATTCTCTCTCTCCGTGGTCTCTGTCTGTATCTCTCGTCAACCCTCACAAACGCTGCGCTTTTATCGTGATATTATTCTAATTTTTGTAGAAGTTTAACATATCACTTGGCCAGTATTACCCTGGATCTTCTTTACGCTAGACTCCGTGTTATATGACCTGGAAGATTGATTGGCCCTGATAATATTCACGGGGTCAGTGGTCACTACCACGGATACCAAATCCAATGAGTTGCTATCCGTTTTAAGAAGAATCTCGAAATCATTTCCGTTACGTACAACGCGGTAGCAGATAGAATTTTGTCAATTATGAGAGAAGATATCTGGATGTGGAACCGGAAATTGCTTGAAAACATTAATGTGGTCCATCACAGAAAGGACACAGCTGACAGACTGGAAAAAGTAGTGAGTCAGTCCATAGTATAATCTGATGAGAAAATCTGAATAAAGTATGACTTTTTGCGTTTTTAAACCAACTGCTTTTGCCAACTCTTTGAATATCTCAGCGGTACAAACGGGTACTAACGATTTGAAAAGGAACGCCGTTTGCCGTTTTTGAATATCTTGAAAAATTACTGCATTATTGTTATTTTTGTTTCGGACTAGACTGCATTTGCGAACCCTTTGAGGTTCGAACGAATATCTCGGCGGTACAAACGGGTACAAACGATTTGAAAAGGAATGCCGCTTGACGTTTTTGGATCTGTTGAAAAATTACTGAATTATTGTTATTTTCGTTTCGGACTAGACTGCATTTGCGAACCTTTTGAGGTACTAACGAATATCTCGGCGGTACAAACGGGTACAAACGATTTGAATAGTAACGCCGCTTGCCGGTTCTGAATATCTTGAAAAATTACTGAATTATTATTTTTTGTTTCGGTTTAGACTGCATTTGCGAACGTTTTGAGGTACGAACGAATATCTCGGCGGTACAAACGGGGACAAACGATTTGAAAAGGAACGCCCCTTGCCGAATTTGAATATCTTGAAAAATTACTGAATTATTGTTATTTTTGTTTCGGACTAGACTGCATTTGCGAACCGTTTGAGGTACGAACGAATATCTCGGCGGTACAAACGGGTACAAACGATTAGAAAAGGAACGCCGCTTGCCGATTTTTAATATCTTGAAAAATGACTGAATTATTGCAATTTCTGTTTCGGACTAGATTGCATTTGCGAACCGTTTGAGGTACGAACGAATATCTCGGCGGTACAAACGGGTACAAACGATTTGAAAAGGAATGCCGCTTGCCGTTTTTGGATCTCTTGAAAAATTACTGAATTATTGTTATTTTTGTTTCGGACTGGACTGCATTTGCGAACCCATCGAGGTACGAACGAATATCTCGGCGGTACAAATGGGTACAACCGATTTGAAAAGGAACGCCGTTTGCCGATTTTGAATATCTTGAATAATTACTGAATTATTGTTAATTTTGTTTCGGACTAGATTGCATTTGCGAATCCTTTAAGGTACGAACGAATATCTCGGCGGTACAAACGGGTACAAACGATTTGAAAAGTAATACCGCTTGCCGATTCTGAATATCTTGAAAAATGACTGAATTATTGTTATTTTTGTTTCGGACTAGACTGCATTTGCGAACCCTTTGAGGTACGAACGAATATCTCGGCAGTACGAACGAGTACAAACGATTTGAAAAGTAACGCCGCTTGCCGATTCTGAATATCTTGAAAAATTACTGAATTATTGTTATTTTTGTTCCGGACTAGACTGCATTTGCGAACCCTTTGAAGTACGAACGAATATCTCGGCGGTACAAACGGGTACAAACGATTTGAAAAGGAACGCCGCTTGCCGATTTTGAATATCTTGAAAAATGACTGAATTATTATTATGTTTGTTCCGGACTAGACTGCATTTGCGAACGAATATCTCGGCGGTACAAAATGGTACAAACGATTTGAAAAGCCGATTGCCGATTTGGAATATCTTGAAAAATGCATCTACTGCATTTTCGAAACCTTTGAAAAATAAATGTTAAAAAATGGTACAAACGAGTTCAACCAATTCCCCTTTGAGTGGCGCTAGAGAAAATGTTGTAAGTAAAAATTTGATGTTTATTTTTTTTTAACTCCAGTATCTTAGAATCAGTCGTACAAACGAGTACACACGATTTCCTTTCGAATGGTGTTCGAGAAATTGTTCTAACGCAAAATCTGATTTTTCGTTTCTTTTTTCCATTTGTAACATCTTGGAAACTATTGAAGTTGGAGCTAAAAAAAAGGTAGTACAAACGAGTACAAACGATTTCCTTTCGAGTGGCGGTAGCGAAATTGTTCTAGCTCAAAATCGAGATTTTCGCCTTTTTTAACTTTCAATATCTTCAAAGATATTGAGGGACAAACGAAAAAAAGGTGGTACAAACCAGTACAAACCGAGTACAAACGATTGCGAATAAAAAGTGTTTTCTCCAATGTCGGGTTCCAGGTTCACACAGGTGGAGGACGTTGTGTCCTCCCGAGTGCGCGAAAAAGCGCAGTATGGTAATTTTGCGAAAACCGCGGTCGGACTTTGTCGACACGCGAGTGCGCGTGGAACTCCCTCGCTTCGATTCTAGCGTCCGACCCGCGCGGAAAAAAACAGTATGGGACTTCTGTCTCGAAGAGCGTTTGGGCGAGAATCTCGGAAAGAGTCTTGGATTGTATCCAATCCGTACTGACTGAAAAAGTTGCAAAGTAGAACTTTGCACACTGCTTCCTCATTAATTCCCCTTTTTCACAAAGCCACCTCTATGAAGAAGCTTCTTTATTAACTTTGGCTTCCTCATAGAGGAAGCTTTGTGAAAAAGGGGAATTAATGAGGAAGCAGTGTGCAAAGTTCTGCTTTGCAACTTTTTTTAAATTTGAACAAAAGAAAACTCCGTTACAAACACCGTTACATCTAATTTTGATTAGATACAAATTTTTGACTTACTTTAATAACTTTTCCATAAGTTACAGCGAAAATCTTAATTTTTTCAAAAATTCATAACAGCGTAAAATCCAAACGACTTTACCGATCGTCACCAAATTTTATACGTGGCAGCGTTGTATGTTATTTTTTGACTCTTGAATGTTTTGGTTCAGTTGATGAGATTCGACGTGATTTAGAGCAAAATTTATTTTTTTCGAAAAATTAAAAATTCTATAAAACCGAAACCGCTTTACCGATTTCGCTGAAATTCAATACCAAACAACATTGAACGTGTCTTTATTTATGATGAAGTATATAGCTGAATCGTCGAACTTTTACGAAAGTTAGAGCGATCACGCCATTTTTTTGAAAAAATTAAAATTCGATAAAATTTGTATACATGGATATATCTAATTTTAAAAATATGTGAATTACAGAGGATTTAATACTCTACTCGCGTGCCAATTTTTAGCTCGATCCATCATGCCATTCCTGAGTTATGAACAATTGAATGTTCGGTGCCTGGACCATACATACACACACACACACACACACACACACACACACACACACACACACATACACACATACAGACATATTTTCTAGACCACTTTTCTCGACGTTTTAGGTGATTCTGAGTATGTTAACATGAAAATCTCGAAAAAAAAAATTTTCACGAAAACAAAGCTTCCTCTATGAGGAAGCAAAAAAGAAATTAAGACTGTCAAACCCCCTCTCGGCGAGACTTTCTGTAAGTACCTCGGCAAGACTTCGGATATCAATCTCGACAAGACACACTCAGATTTTTAATACATTTATTTTTGACAGCCTACATAATGCAACAACAAATTGTAACAGCAAAACGAATTATTTTCGTCCTCCTACTCCTTCTTCTTTTCTCCTCCTACTCGTTCTTCTTTTGTATTTTCGGGTTTCGTAACGTTCCCACCTGCAAATTGATGATGCGGACGTACTTCGTCCTCGATATTTGAAACGCCCCATGCCGATTAACCCAATCTAAAGTTTGAAAAATTCTACAAGCCTTCTTAATCCTTATTTTTATCGTTGTCCATAGTTCAACATTTTTACCGCTGAATTAGTGCATTGAATGAAGGGTCATGAAAGGATAAAATAAGAATCATAATGGGCAGTCGGAATATGCTCACGTAAGACGGCTTCAAATACGTGTGTGGGGGGCCTAGCTTCTGGTTTTCGCCATTAACTTTTGTCGTCCCCAATGCTGTCATTATTTTCAGCACATCTCTGCCAATCACGCACAATAAAAGTCGTCGCATCATCTCCGCCGGTCTCTCCCAGAACGCCTTGATCGCCCTGAGCTCGTCGTGCTTGACGTAAACTCCCGAGTTAGGTTGGAGTTCGATCTACAGGATGAAAATATACTCGATTCAATCAATAATTGCCCAAAAATGAAACCGAGGAAACTTGATTTATAATCTTACTGGACCACGTTTCTTGCTAGACACCTTTTTTTACATTTTTGGGACCCCGAAGGTGGCGATCCCGACCGTGACGATCGAGAGGGTGGCGATCGGGCGCTTGATGGTCGGGAGTGGGACTGTCGCGCGTGTAACGATCGAGCGCTTGAAGTTCGCGAGCGAGGCGATCCTGAGCGCGGCAGTTGCATGAGGGGCGATCGGGAGCGTGATCTTCGCTCGCAAGACGATAGAGAGCGCGATTGCTGCCTGAGAGGCGATCGGGAGCGTGATCGTCGCAAGCGAGGCGATCGCGAGCGGGAGCGTGATCGTCGCGAGCGAGGACTAATCCAAGGATGACTGCAAGACGAGCATCCGGGTATTGATGGATCAATCGAAGGTGGAGTTAGTGGAAGCGGGAGATGTATCGGACTGGGTGGCGATTGTGGTGACCGAGTTGTACCGATCCGAGTTGGCGTCGACGTCGATGATAATGGCAGTAGAGCCTGCCCGACTGCCTTCGTTTCATCATTTTTAAACGATTTTTCAATCCAATTCTCCACGTCACCGCCACCACTGCCGGAGTTCGCGACGCTCCGCTGCGGTATTTGCTCGACTGCCGTCTCCTCCACGTTTTTTTCCCAAATCTATATAAGCAAAAAAATGAACCGAACAGAAAATTTAGCAATTCAGGCATCGAATATATAAGTAAAAGAAATGTAAATATTAAATTCTCACTAATCGATTTATACAGCTAAAAAAATCAGAAAGAAATGAGATGAGAGAGCACGTGTCTGTGGCGAATGGCGCCTTCACCGTCGCGATCTTCCTTCCTCACCCCCTAGACCACGCCCGCGGTGGCGCCATTTCCGGTACGGATAAAGCCCGAGTACTCGCTTCCACGTTCGAGCCGTTCACTTGGCGATACCGCGCTTCTCGATTAAATCGCGCGCTGTCGCGAACTTACCCGAGTCATACCTTCTCACGTGTTATTACCCGGATCCATCTGCAGTAACCGGCGGTCCATCTTCAACGTTCCCTTCGTTTTCGTTGACTTATTTTTTTTTATTCCTATAATTTTTCCTTCCGTGGAGACCTCGATCATTTCGAGATACGCTTCTTCTTCTACACACAAATTGTTTATTAAATGCTACGAACGTTGGGCTTCCTGCAGTGTCGGTATACGAAAAAAAATTCTCATCGCTGAATTCCACTATCTTCGCCGTATATTTTCTTTTCCCATAGGGGACTTTCAGCACGTCGTCTTTCTTCGATCCCACCGGAAGTACCGAGGCGTCGATTACATGAACCAGTCTCGATTTGGTCCAAAATACAAGCGCGTACATCTTTGAAAACTCTTCAAACGAGACTATAAATGTCACACTGTTTCCACGATAAACAGCAGAAGTCGATGTCACCTAAACTTCACTCGAATGCTCCCATAGCAATAAATTCCGCGTTCTTCGAGAAGGTGGCTGTGGTGGTAAGTGGTGGTAAGTGGTGTTTGACTTTTCGCGTGCAAAGAAAAAATATAACATTTTTTCGATGCCTGGTGGGTGGAAACCGGTGCACTTGTATTCGCAAAGCGGTCTTAATAGGCTCAAGAGAAAATGTCCTGTTTCATCAAGTGACGAGAGTTCAGGAGATGAATCGACTGTCCGGGAAAATTGCGAGTCAGCACCAGAATCAGACGCGGATTCCGGGCAAATCGAACGCGGAGAGGCGCGACGAGAGCTTGATTCGGAGCAGAGCGCAAATAGTGTCGATCGCAGGTCTGTGCACGATTCCGAGGGAAGTGGTCGCGGCTCGCATCGAAGCGAATGAGCGGAGCGGCGTCTTTCGGACCTCGATTATCTATCGGAACTCAGCGAAAATGAATTCACGCAAGCGGAAGATGACAGCTCATCGGAACGACAATCTCTCACCGGCGACGAAGTGTCAGAAGTCTCCGAATCTTCGGACGATGATGAGGTACCGATTGCGGGTCGACAGAGAAACGATTAACCCCTTTATGAAGGAGTACCGCTGACTGCAGGCAAAAGTCTTCTCGCGAGCATGTCAATGATCGTGAGACATAAAATGCTGAAAGCCATGCACTCGGATCTGCTCTAAATACGTCAAATTGCATTGTCGCAATGAGAACAAATGTCCGAGCTCCATATACACTGTAACACGGGAAAATTCCGTAGCGCCCAACCGTCGCTCTGCTCGCCCGCTCGACGACGCCTAGACCGATCCGCAGGGCCATAGGTAGAATTTATTATTATTACTAATTTTATTTCATTTATTTTTCCCGCCTCACGGGGTTTTTCGACGCTGACGCCGTCGCCGGGGCGAGCCCGGACGGAGGAATCTACGCGGGAGAGGGAGAGAGAGAGAGAGAGAGAAAGTATCGTTTATTTCGTGCGCTGGGACCGAAGTCCCCTTAAGCGCACCGTGCCACAAACAAAATACAACAAGCAAAAATTAAAAGCAAAAGCACGCAAAAACAAAAAAACCAGGCGCAAATACAAAAACTAACTTAATAGCTACCTTAAAACTAAAATAAACCTAACTTAAAACTAAACCTAAGAAAAATATAAGAAAAATGAAAATGAACTAAGAAAAATGAAAATGAACAAAGAAAAATTAAAAAGAACAAGGGAAAACTGAAATGAATAAAACAAACAAAAGCGACCAAAAGTGTCGCGACGCGAAACAGTCAACTCGCGACAAGCAGCGCGGCACGGAACGCAGATTTGAAACTGGCAAGAGTCTCGCTCCGTCTCAAGTCCACCGGCAGCGCATTCCACAGGACACATGCAGACACCGCAAACGACCCCCGATAGCACTCGGTACGAAAACGCGGCACAAGCTCGCGGTGAGGCCCCCGAGTATCATGCTGCGCGTCGGGCAGCTGGCGCGCGACGAGATCGAACAACGCACGCGGAGCCCCGCGCGCGCGTAGGGCAAAGACCAGGCCGCCGAGGAGGTAGCGGCGTCGCTCAGCGACCTTAAGCCACTTCAGCTCGCGAAAGAACGGCGTGACGTGCTCATCACGCCGTATTCCGAAAATGAAACGCACGCCACGATTTAGCGCCCACTGCAGCCTGAGGTCGAGATCCAGGGTGACGTCGGTGAAAAGCACCGCACAATAGTCGACGTGCGGGAGAACGAGCGACCGGACGAGCATCAGCCGGACTTCTCGAGACAGCCGACTGCGGAGCGATCTTAGGCGGTACACCGCGCTGTTCACCTTCCCCGCAACATGCAGGAAGTGCTCGCGCCACGACAGCGAACTCGTGATTGTCACGCCGAGACACTTAACGGAGCTGGAGAGCGGGACGACGTCTTCACGCACACAGATGGGCGGCAGCCCTGCCTCCACGAGAGCGTTGACAAAACGCGAAGTCCCCATCATGATCGCCCTAGTTTTGGCTGAGTTGAGACGCAGGCCGCTCGATTCCGCCCACTCACCAATGGCCTGAATATCTGCATTTATCCGCGCGATCGCCGCAACAGCCTCCGCCGGTGGAAACGACAGATAAAGCTGAAGATCGTCCGCGTATACGCTGTACTTGCAGCTCGAAAGGAGGCCACCACATCCGTCCACGAAGACGGAAAAAAGCACAGGGCCGAGGACCGAACCCTGAGGAACCCCAGACCTGAGGAACCCCCACGACGAACGATTTCCCTCCCGATCGTAAGCCGCCTGGCTGCGCCCGGTGAGATACGACGCGAACCAGCGCAGCGCGCTTGACGAGAACTTGCGTGCGGAGAGTTTCGCGAGCAGTAGATCGAACCGAACGCAGTCAAAGGCCTTGGAGAAATCAAACAGCACCAAGACGGTGACCTTGCGCTCGTCGACGCCGAGCCGAGCATCGTCCACCACCCGGATCAGGGCAGACTGCGTGCTGTGATGCGGTATGAAGGCGAATTGGCACGGGTCACGCAGGTCGTTCGTCTCGAGATACGCCGAGATCTGCCGCGCGACGACGCGCTCGAACACTTTCGACGCGACGCAAAGTAGAGAGATGGGACGATAATCAGCCGGCGACGCAGGAGAGGCGACCTTGGGTATTGGGCAGACCAACACCCGCTTCCACCCAGACGGAAAAATGCAGTCATCAATCGAACAATTCAGCACGTGCAGAAGGTGCTCGCCAATCACCGGAAAGACGAGCCAAAGCATCACGGCCGAGATCCCGTCAACTCCCGCGACGTTGGAGGTGACGTCGCGCAAGGCCACCTCGAGGTCACGCCGAGAGAGAGAGAGAGAGAGAGCGACAACGCCAGGACTTCGCCGTCGCCTCGTCGCTGCGTCGCTGACTGCTCGGCCGTTCGAACCTCCCGCCACCGCCGCCGACGGAGAGGGGATCACTTGCCCGAGCGTGCGAGAGACGCAGCACGCGGGACACTTCCCGAGGAGCCGTCGAGCGGACAGCAGAGCGAGTGAGCGAGCAACATCGGCGAGAGCAGCTACGAAACGGAGAGCGATAGACGGACGATCTCGAGCGACCAACCGCTTTTCTACGCCTCGTGCGAGCGAGAATTACGAGGAGAATTCGACGAGGATCTTGGGTGAGCCTCGCCGCGCAGCGTCAGTGAGAATATTGTTTCGTTTAAACGGTTTCCGGTTCGTTTTTCTTTATATTTTGTGCGTAACATCGCGCCCTCGTCGCTTTCGCGCGAGACGGCCGTGTCGATGGGGCTCGCGCGAGCATCTCGCGACGCTGTAACCCTTGCACGTGAGCGCAAAATCTCGGCGACGTGCCCACGAGGCTTTCGCGCCGAGATACCTAACGAGAACCAGGGCCAGCGCCGGGTGCAGCAGGAGAGGCCTGTTCGTCCGGGCGGTCCTGCGGGAAACTCGGGCGCGAGTTCGACCTTGCGAACGGTCGTTCGGTCGCGGGAAGTGAGCCGTCGCGCCGAGGATCAGCAATTAGATATTCTTTGTTTTCTTTTTTTTGTGCATCCCGCGACGTTAACGTTAGAGTCAGTGTGCGAGGAGATAAACGGTGCGCATTCGACATCTCAGTTAATTCTTTTTATGTGTTTCATTTGCGAGTTTTCCCCGGCTATATTTTCGAGTCTTTTCGTTGTTATAATTGTGTAGTTTTGACGGGGGGAAACTGTGCGACCGTTATCCCTCCCGCCGCGAGTGGGAGAGAGTGTGTGAGTGCCTGTGGCGAGGACCGCGGTGCGCGCGATGACTCGCGGCCTTGCGAGGTCGGAATTCGTTGCCGAGCAAAAGACCTGTGAAATCGCGAGAAACGGAGGAGTGTTCCGTTTCGGCAAGACCGAATTGCGGGAGATCTTCATTGCACTATTTTCGTTATCATTGTCCTGTCAAGTTTAATAAACGATTTTGTTAGCTCCCGCAGGTTGACTGTTGTCCGAGTGTCACGTTATTTAGCAACCTCTCCGAGATCGCCGACTCATAGTATCCCGCCACTCTACATACTTGACGGCTGCGGCTACCCAGGCAAGAGCAGCCGGGTCCGGTAGGCACGCGAGTTCTTCCCGGCGCGAAATCGCCTGGCGCCCGGGTAAAAAGGGAAGAGCCCGCAGGACCTTGGCAGTTTGTGGAGGCGGTTTGACTTAATTAGGAAAAGCCACTGCAACACGTTCCAGAAACAATTTTCGGAAATGGAAACACCGTTGGTGCGTCATTTTTTTGCGCCACATGTGATATTACCGTCGAAGATCAGAACTCGATATGTCCGGAGTGTGAAGAACAATCGCACGTTTCGTACTTCTTGGAAGCATCAATCACATCGCAATTGAGAGCTTTATTTAAGAGTCCGGAATTTCACGATTCGCTTCAACAGCAACGAATAAGAATACCTCGCGACCCTGGACGTTACTCCGATATATACGACAGTGCAGTCTACCGGGAACTACAAGAAAATGGCGGTTTATTGAGTGATCCATCGAATATTTCACCCACGATGTACTTTGATGGGGTGAGTATTTTTAAGTCGTCGAAATTCAACATTTGGCCCGTCTACTTCGTTATTAACGAATTGCCGTACTCGATGAGAATGCGCAAAGGAAATGTATTACTCCCCGCTTTGTGGTTTGGTGAAAACAAACCTTCACCGAACTTATTTCTGAATCTACTGCTCAAAAGAATTCGAGAGTTGCGAGAAGGAATCGTGGTTGAAATTCTTGGAGAAACAAATTTGTTTACGGTAAAAGGCATTCTCATTTGCTTCACGTGCGACCTTCCGGCAAAGGCTCTCTTTTGTAATATGGTCCAATATAATGGTAAATACGGGTGCAAAAAGTGCAAACAGAAGGGTGAGTATTTTATTAATGAACGTGTTCACGTTTATCCCCACGAGCCTCTCAACCTGCGAACCGAGAGAGAAACTGCTGTACGCGCGCAACAAGCATTCGATGCGATAATCCCTGTCTGTGGTGTGAAAGGACCGACGGTCATGAAGTTTATTGTGCATAATTATATGAGAGGAATAGCCGTAGACGTGATGCATCTATTAGAAGGCGTCGTGAAAAAACTTATGCAGTGCTGGTTCAGTCGAAAATTTGACAATCACCCTTCTTCGATAATGGAGCAGATCGATTTTGTCGATTTGAGACTGAGATTGCTCATTCCACCGCCGTCCATTCAGAGGCTTCCACGATCGATCAAGAATCCTGTCGTACTGGCGCACTCACGAGCTGAAGTGGTGGTTACTGTATTTTTCAATACCGTGCGTCAACGGTGAAATGACGATCGAATATTTCGAACACCACAAGTTACTGGTGCTCGGGATCTCATTACTGAGCAAAACCTGTTTATCTCACGAGGATCTCAACATAGCATCGGATGCGTTAAATGAATATGTTAGGAGATTTGATGTTTTATACCATCGGTGCCATATGTCCAACAATGTACATCAACTGTTCCATTTGCCCGAAACGGTTCGACAATTCGGCCCTTTATGGACGACTTCGTGTTTTCAGTTTGAGGATTTGAACGGGCAATTGAAAAGATTAGTCCACTGAAGCAACTCCGCACAACTGCAAATTTACACGGGCGTCTCAAAAATTTTGCATCTCGCAATTTTGAAGAATGCCGCCTTGGTTCAAGGACGACCAGCGTACGAGTTTTGCGAAAATTTGGAGGCAAATTGTCAGAGGATAAAATTTCGTTCAAACTCCGTATATATCGTCGGAAAATGTACCGAACCCCTGTAGCTACAGATCGAAATAGCTGAAGAGTTTCAACGGCTGACCATATCCGGGCCAAAGTTCTACTACTATCGAAAACTTTTGAAGCAGAAACAATTGTACATTTCGAGTGAATATGGACGTAACAAAAGAACAGATGCATCGTTCGTTTTGTAATCGGCTCAAAACGGCTCAACTAGTATCGGTCAGATTCGCTACTTCGTACGAGCTGTCTACTGTCTCTGTCGGCTTGTGTGTTGCTGCTTGGCCCGAAATGTCGAGATCCTACGGCCCTGTACAGCGGAAACCAGGTTCAGAACGCCCATAGCCGGTGCAGTGTTAAAAACGGTACACAATATTTTGGGATTCGCAACTCAAGAGGAAGCAGTGGATATATCGAACCTAAGATCCGTTTGTTACTACTGCAACGTTGAGGACGCCCGAGAGACATACGTCATTGAACCTACGAACTCGGTCGAATTCGAGTAAATCTTGTTGGTGACCCGCACAGAAAAAACTAGTCCCGGAAGGACTCCGGCATGGAGTCCGGCAGGGAATCCTGGCGAGAGTCCGGGCGGGAGTCCCGGTAGTCCGGGTGGGAGTCCCGGTAGTCCGGGCGGGAGTCCCGGTAGTCCGGGCGGGAGTCCCGGTAGTCCGGGCGGGAGTCCCGGATGGATTCCCTCACGGACTTTTGAACTGACAATCGGAGAATCAGGCCGGACTCACGGTTCCGCCCGGACTCCATCCGGGACTCCCGCCCGGACTTTTGAACTGACAGTCGGGAAATCCGACCGGACTTACTGTCCCACCCGGACGCCATCCGGGACTCCCGCCAAGACTTTTTAACTGACAGTCGGAGAATCCGGCCGGACTCACTGTCGCGCCCGGACTCCATCCGGGACTCCCGCCCGGACTTTTTAGCTGACAGTCGGAGAATCCGGCCGGACTCACGGTTCCGCCCGGACTCCATCCTGGACTCCCGCCCGGACTTTTGAACTGACAGTCGGAGAATCCGGCCGGACTCACTGTCCCGCCCGGACTCCATCCGGGACTCCCGCCCGGACTTTGGAACTGACAGACGGAGAATCTGGCCGGACTCAGTGTCCCGCCCGGACTTTTTAGTTGACAGTCGGAGAATCCGGCCGGTCCCACTGTCCCGCCCGGACTCCATCCGGGACTCCCGCCCGGACATTTTAGCTGACAGTCGGAGAATCCGCCCGGACTCACTGTCCCGCTCGGACTCCATCCAGGACTCCCGTCCGGACTTTCCCGCTGACAGTCGGAAAATCTGGCTGAACTCAATCCTTCTCGGACTCCGCCCTGGACTCCTTTCGACACTCTATTCGCTACTATGAAAATTCTCTGGGGCTGATTTGATAGACTAATAATAAAGGGTCAGTATGCATCCGTGAGAGTGACCCTGGGGGCCACTAATTATTCTAAAAGGACATGCAATCGTTAAGGCCCAGTACGCATCATCATGGATGTCCCTGGGATCCACTAACTAATCTGAAAATAAATGCAATAGTTAATGCCCAGTACGCATCCAAGAGAATGTCCCTGGGATCCAATAACTACTCTGAAAGGACATGCAATCGTGAAGGCACAGAACGCGTAATAGAGTACATTTTTCCGGATTTCTCCTATTGACATACAACTTTTAGTTTAAACCGTATCGACGAATGGGTTCCAACGATGGGTTTCAAGGAAATTCTATAATTTTTGCTTCCTCATAGAGGAAGCTTTGTTTTCGTGAATTTTTTTTTTCGAGATTTTCATGTTAACATACTCAGAATCACCTAAAACGTCGAGAAAAGTGGTCTAGAAAATATGTCTGTATGTCTGTATTGTAACGGAACGGCTACCCCCACCGACGGCTCGACCAGCGTCCGAGCGCTGAACGGCGGACGGGCGCCCATTCCGCCACAGGCGAGGCACCCAATGTGCCCTCTCTCAATCCCTCGCGACAAAGTGGGGGGCACCGAGCAGCGACGGCCACTGCCTACTTAAGGCAGCATCACGCCGCGCGTAGGCACTTATCCCTCAAATTAAATACCCGCAGTTACATACGTGATTCTTATTAATACTTTGTTATAGTTATTAGTACCTTATCGTTAGTCATATTTCTTATCCTACCATATAAAGCCTACCTTTAATATTAGCTGTACACACAAAATCAATTGTGTCAACTCGATATTGCATCGACCTGACATAACTGTTTGTCTGTGAAAACTGGCCAATAATCTGTGGCCTTGGTATTGCACCGACCCCACAGATTAGACGCAGTCGAAGACGACGAGTTTCGAGGAGCGTCACTGGACGACGTGTGCCTTGAAATTGCATCAACCCACAAATCGTCCAGTGCGCGGGGAAACTTCGTCCCTCTTTAGGGTGCCTCGACATTGTGTCGACCCTCCCGACAGAGGCGAAGACAGAGAGGGAGAGAGAGAGAAGGAGAGTTCCGGGGAGAACTAGACGGCCTAGAGACACGGAATTCCCTTCCAAAGATTATCTCGCGCGTGGTAATTCCTTCCGCGAATTTCGGTCGTGTCACGTTCGCCGTCAACTTGACTAATGAAAACCAGTGTTGTGCGGTGATAATAATTATACTCTACTATGGACTATATTATTGGACTCTAGTACAATATATTAAACGCTTTTTTTTTACACGGACAACACGGTGGAGAGACCGACCGGTAGAAAGCTGAGTAAACAGCGCATCGCGGTCTTATCACTACCGCGCCGCATACCGCGATTATCACCGTGCGACTGGACGACGAGAGCACCGCTTTACACATGCAGTGATGATGCGCCAAGACACACTCACTTTCTCACCAACGTTGGTCTCCCCACCGCTGTGTACGTCCAAGGGACTAGCATTAGTCCTACTCTTAAGCATTAAGAAAAAACGCCGATTCAGCAGTTTATTATATATAAATACAAGGGAACGAGCGTCCGTCGTCAGTCTCTCGTCACACTTCAATCGACTTCAATAAGGCTCTCTCGAAAATAATTAGCGACTATACAGGGTGATTCAGAATGTTTTTGCCAGCCGTTGGGGAATGATAATTTACGACCTGGAGAACAAAGTTACTTAGCCGTTTTGCGAAATTCGCAATATTTATTTATTTACAAGCATTGCAAATTTGAAAAAAATCGACCAATGGGAGCGACGGATCTTCGCGCCATGGCGGCGCGAGAACGCGAGGAATAAACTTGGCAACGTCGGACGGTGCACGACTCCTGTCACGGGGAAATTCTGCTGTCATGGCGATTCGAGCCTGTCGGCCGATGGCGGCTCGTGTCAGCTGGTGGAATTTTATCGATGATCGGGAAAATTCGGGAGAAAGATATGTGAGCTGAGAGCTCACAATTCGGTATTTCACAGTGATTCTCGTGATAAACGAGTGCATGGCAGTGACCAAGTGTACGTGAATGTACACTAGTTTAGTGCGACGGTGATCGTGGGGTTATGTCAGGGGTTATGTGAGGGGTTAGAGACGAGTTTTGTCAGATAAAAATGTTTCTTGTATCTGAAAAATTCGTATCTGAACGTGTAAAATAAATTTGAAAATCATAAAAATGTAAGTGCCACGAGCGGTGTAGGTCATTTCGTCCGGGTATTGGATCCTTCGTCTTTACTTCATGATTGCTTGTCTTCTCTGTCGTTTCATCACGGATCGTTCTCGTCCGACTGCTTTGTACTCGATAGGATAGTCATAAGGTTCTGAATTTCCAAACAAGTGCGCGTCTTAGATAGTAAAACACCAGCCCCGTCAATTCGTTGGTTAATGCATCTTCACTTGGGGCGAGAAACCTAAGCGCACACTTTCCGCTCAACTTACTCTCAACGTGCGCTCAATTTGAAAAGTTCAATCGAGATATCTTGACTAAATTGCGTTCATTGTAGATTAATTACCGCTATTGGTTCTATTATGGGATGTGGGTTTACATCGACTAAGTCGATCATACAAACTGGGGTGCTAACTGCCCAAGAGGATCCAAAATTCTGCACACTGCGAAACCTCCGACTACATGCTTTCTGTTCGTTCTGAGTCGCTCTGCTTACTCTCAACTTATGCTTAACTTACGTTCTACATACTCCTAACTTATAGGACAAGTCAAGACAAGCTGGAGAAATGAATCGCAGGGATCGTGATTCACTACTATAACATTCGATGTAGGCGAATGATTGATTTATTTGTAGTATTGAAGGGTGGCGGGTAAGAGGGTTCGTTAAATCAACGTATACTTCGTCAATGTTTCGATCGAATGACCGTGTTTCACGTCAAATCAGACGCAAACTTCACTAAATGCTTTGAATTTGATGCTGACGGAATTGGAACCATTAAAGTGTATTTTTTACAGTGTGTTTGCATCACTCCACTTGATCTCAACTTTCCCTCAGCTTATACTCAACTTACTCTGAACTTACGATAAACTTGAAAAATGCAATCTGGAGATCCTGCTCGACTTGAATAACATTAAATGTAGAATAATTACCGACTTGTTCTCTTCTGGAATTAGTTTGCACAACGTAAGTAATAGAGACTCTGATTGTACAACGTATTTTAGATTATTCCGCATTGGCGGACTTGAAAGTACCGAAGCTTCATCCTTTTTGCTCATTATGCATTGCTCTACGCTTACTCCCAACTTACGTTCAACATACTTTCAACTTAAAAGATAAATCATGCGAAACTGGAGAAATTCATTTTCAATTTAATGCTGGCAGTGTCGCAAACGTCAAATGTGATTCAGCAGTGGTTTTGCATCGCTCAACTTGGTCTCAACTTACGCTTAACTTACCCTCAACTTACTCTCAACTTACGCTCAACTTACCCTCAACGTACAATCGATTCGAAAAATGCAATCTACAGATCCTGTCCGACGTGATCAACATGCATTGAAGGATAATTATCGATCGCTTCTCTGATAGAATGAGTTTACACAACATCAGTCGATTCATACAGACAGAGGCCCTAACTACCGTACAAGATGCTTCAGGATCTTGCACACTGGCAGATTTGCAAGCACCGGGTCTTCCTCTTTTTCTTCATTCTCCACCGCTCAGCTTGCTCTTATCTTAAGTTCAACTAACATTCAACTTACCCTCAACTTACAGGGCAACTCACATTCAGTTGGAGAAACTAAAACCATAATACGTAATGAAATTAATTTCGTTCCTTGGTATTAATTTCCCCAGTTGGGCGTGAGTTGTCCAGTGAGTTGAGAGTGTATTGAGCGTAAGTTGAGCATAAGTCGAGAGCAAGCAGAGTGATGTAGAACGAAAAATAAGGATGAATCTCTGGTAATTGAAAGTCTTACACCATACACAATTCTGAAGCATGTTCTATAGTTAAGGTCTCTGTTGTATGAATCGACTGACGTTGTTTAAAATCATTCTGTCAGAGAAGCGATCGATAATTAACCTTCAATGCATGTTAATCACGTCGGACAGGATCTTTAGATTGAATTTTTCGATTTGATTGTACGTTGAGGGTAAGTTGAGCGTAAGTTGAGAGTAAGTTGAAGGTAAGTTGAGCGTAAATTAAGAATAAGTGAAGAGTAAGTTGAACGTAAGTTGAGAGTAAATTGAGACCAAGTTGAGCGATACAAAACCACTGTTGAATCTCTTTTGACGTTTGCGATGCTGCCAGCATTAAATTGAAAATAAATTTCTCCAGTTTCGCATGATTTATCTTTTAAATTGATGGTATGTTGAACGTAAGTTGGGAGTAAGCGTAGAGCGATGCATAGCGAGCAAAAAGGATGAAGCTTCGGAACTTGCAAGTCCGCCAGTGCGGAATAATCTATAATATGGCGTCGAGACGCTACCGCGTCTCTTGAAAACACGTTGTACAATCAGAGTCTCTATTACTTATATTGTGCAAACTAATTCCATAAGAGAACAAGTTGGTAATTATTCAACATTTAATATTATTCAAGTCGGGCAGGATCTCTAGATTGTATTTTTCGAGTTTATCGTAAGTTCAGAATAAGTTGAACGTAAGTTGAGGGAAAGTTGAGATCAAGTGGAGTGATGCAAATCCACTGTAAAAATTACACTTTAATAGTTGCAATTCCGCCAGCACCAAATTCAAAGCATTTACTGAAGTTTGCGTCTCATTTGACGTGAAACACGGTCATTCGATCGAAACATTGACGGAGTATACATTGATCTAACGAACCCTGTGACCCGTCACCCTTCAATACTACAAATAAATCTATCATTCGCCTGCATCGAATGTTATTGTAGTGAATCACGATCCCTGCGATTCATTTCTGCAGCTTGTCTTGACTTGTCCTGTAAGTCGGGAGTATGTTGAACGTAAGTTAAGCATAAGTTGAGAGTAAGCAGAGCGATTCAGAACGAACAAAAAGCATGTAGTCGCAGGTTTCGCAGTGTGCAGAATTCCGGATCCTCTTGGGCAGGTGGCACCCCAGTTTGTATGATCGACTTATACGATGCAAACCCACATTCCATAATAGAACCAATAGCGGTAATTAATCTACAATGAACGCTAATCAATTTAGTCAAGATATCTCGATTGAACTTTTCGAATTGAGCGCACATTGAGAGTAAGTTGAGCGGAAAGTGTGCACTTAGGTTTCTCGCCCCAAGTGACGATGCATTAAACAACGAATTGACGGGGCTGGTGTTTTACCGTCTAAGACACGCACTTGTTTGGAAATTCAGAACCTTATGACCATCCTATCGAGTACAAAGCAGTCGGACAAGAACGATCCGCAATGAAACGACAGAGAGCGATGACAAGCAATCATGCGAAAAAATTAAGGATTCAATAGGCAGACCAAATAACGTACACCGCTCATTGTACTTACATTTTTGGGATCTTCAAATTTATTTTTTATGATTAGTTACGAATTTTTCAGATTCAAGTATCATTTTTATCTCACACAACTCCGCTTTAAACCCTCACATAACCCCTCACATAACCCCACGATAACCGTCGCACCGAACTCGAGTACGTTCACGCACACTTGAACACTTTCATGCACTTATTTATCACAAGAATCACTGCAAAATGAATCGAATTAACCCGATTTTCGATGAAATTCCACCACCGTACGCGAGCTGTCACCGACCGACCGACCGACCGACTGACTCGGATCGGCGTGATAGCAGAATTTACCCGTGACAGGAACCACGCACCGTCCGACGTTGCCAAGTTTATTTGTCGCGTTCTCGCGCCGCCATGGCGGGAAGATACTTCGCTCCCATTGGTCATTTTAATTCAAATTTGCAATGCTTGTAAATAAATAAATATTGCGAATTTCGCAAAACGGCTAAGTTACTTTGTTCTCCAGGTCGTAAATTATCATTCCCCAACGGCTGGCAAAAACATTCTGAATCACCCTGTAGTCGACAGTAAAATCTAAGGTAAAAATCCGTTCTAAAAACTACGAATCTAGCCACTGTCACGAAACACGGTAATTTCTCTCCGTTCCCGACAGTCAAGAGATTTATTTCTCAGAACTGCGATTTTCTTTTATTCAAAACCATCAGTTACCACTTAAGAAATCAAAGTCGACTGACGCTCGTACTCTAACATCAATCATTCACCAATTCCATAATTGTATTTTCCAATGCCTTCTCTTACTATCCTTTTTCATGAATAAATCGTCAATTTAAATTGTAAAAAACCAAAAAGAAAAGAGCTTCGCTCATTTGTTCTAAACCGAAACATCTTTTTCCCTAAATGAGAAAGGAGCAGCTTAGACTGCTCGCTCATATCCTACCACACCAGTGAGAAAGGAGCAGCCCAGACTGCTCGCTCACACCATTCCATCCAGTGAGAAAGGAGCAGCCCAGACTGCTCGCTCACCCCATTCCATCCAGTGAGGAAGGAGCAGCCCAGACTGCTCACTCACGTCCTCATATTTTTTTCTTTCTTTAAACACCCCACTCGTCCCGAATGCCGAGAACACGTAGAGCCGGAAGGAAATATCAGCTAAGCGCTTTAAAGATAAATTATTCAAAATCAAATCATTATCACCCGACGGTAACAGCTGTAGCCTCAGTCGACAAACCGTCTCCCCGAATCATAGCAGTCGAGTCAGTCCCTAACAAAGTGGTAATTATCAACCCGATTTGCAAACCTCGTGAAATCTCCACTCTACCTCCCAATTCGAGGTTTCCCGAAATTGACCGGCACGATCCCAGATATCGTGCATACATCCAGGAGTAAAATCACCCTGTTGCGCCTAACGCTACTACATTTCAATAAATTTTCCATTTCACGCAAACTTCGCGAATTTTGCTGTTTCTAATCCCTGTTCGGCACATTCCGAACTAAAATCTAGAAACTACTTTTTTTGTGTGTGTGTGAAATTTCCCAATTCCACACATTATCTGTTACATCCCTTCAGGACGTAACAGTCGTAATTCTTGGAAGTTGGGCGTCTACTCGACCGCCGAGAAATATTTGTGTTGACGAGCGAGCGCGGAGACGTCGCGCGTAGCGAGTCGCGCGAGCGTTGAAAAAGTGTCAACACGAACAGACGCTTGGCGAGGCGTCTGCCGCGTTTGACGCTATTCTCGCGCCGGACCGGGATAATAACACCTACGCGCACACGGTTTCGCGGAATATCGGGAATTGCTAGCCATCCCGCTATAAATAACACTGATAGAAAAGAGCACCCACTTCCCCTTGGGCCGATGAGGACAAAATACTCGTTGAAAGTCATAATGAAGGGAAATTAATTTTCTCTCAGTGATATTTCGGAGTCGATCCTGAGGCCATACCACTCCTAAAAGATCCAATAAAAAATTTAAAAAAATAAAAATAAAAACTCCTTCCCTCCGGCCCCGTGCACGAACCCCTCTGCTGGCGTCCTCCCACGTCAGAGGAATTAGAAAAGTTTCAGTATGTCTGTATGTATGTATGGTCCAGGCACCGAACATTCAATTGTTCATAACTCAGGAATGGCATGATGGATCGAGCTAAAAATTGGCACGCAAGTAGAGTATTAAATCCTCTGTAATTCACATATTTTTAAAATTAAATATATCCATGTTTACAAATTTTATAGAATTTTTAATTTTTCAAAAAAATTGCGTGATCGCTCTAACTTTCGTAAAAGTTCGACGATTCAGCTATATACTTCATCATAAATAAGGACACGTTCAATGTTGTTTGGTATTAAATTTCAGCGAAATCGGTAAAGCGGTTCCGGTTTTTTCTTTTATTCTCTCGCTTTCACGAGAGTCCTTTTATTTGAAATCAAATTTGAATAATTATTATTCTAATTATAGTAATCTCATCCATAGACTACAGAACAAACATGAAATACAATAAAATGGTATTTTCCGGCGGTCACTGGATCGATTTATGTAACCTTGTGGCGCTGGAATAGCTGCCGACAGGTCATGAAAAATTTGACAGGGCTATGTATTTATTATTTTCCACGAATGATTTACAATCGTTTGGGAGTCTTCCAGGGTGCCCCATAATAACATTATTACTGCCAGGAAGGAAAACAACGATCTTCGACTACCTCCACAGCTTCGATATCGTCGTCTTCATCCTCGTCGTCGTCCTCGTTGTCGTTCTCGTAGTTCATGTCTTCTTCGTTGTCACGTCGTTCTCGTCCTTCTCGTCGTCCTCTTTGTCGTCCTCGTCGTCCTCTTTGTCGTCCTCGTCGTCCTCTTTGTCGTCCTCGTCGTTCTTGTCGTCCTCGTTGTCACGTCGTTCTCGTCGTTCTCGTCGTCCTCTTTGTCGTCCTGATCGTTCTCGTCGTCCTCTTTGTCGTCCTCGTCGTCGTCCTCGTCGTCGTACTTGTTTTTACATTAGCTCGGTCTGCGTACCACGGGGCAGTTAATTTTTGTTAAAAGTTAAATTTTGGATTCAATGTTTTATTATAATACGAATTTTGTATTGTTTTATTTTGGTTACGGGTGCCTTGTCCCTTTTGATTGAGGGATACGTACCAGCCAGATATAATTATATTCAGTCGGCTGCAGTTTTTTCCCCCTAGTCGACTGAACGATTCTAATTAAATTTATTCTTTGAGGCAGGGGACGACGATAGATATTTTAATAAATTTGAAAGCCAGATAGCGTACGATTCTCTGTTGACCATTTATGTTACTCGAAATACATAAATAGTTATCAGAGAATCGTACGCTGTCATCTGGCTTTCAAATTTGACAAAATGTCTACCCCCATGGAAATAAAGCATATGAAAAATATATCCAAGAATATATCTTTCATACATATTATATATCTTGGCTCAAAAATACTATATCCAAGATATATATTGACATATACGCGTAAATATATACCGACGTACATGTCTAGATAGATGCTAAGTATATATTATTTGTTGCCAAAATGTATCCTGGATATATCATTTATAGTTTTTTAATACACATAGACATATATGGGGCAAAACACGTCAAGTCGGCCACTCCAATTTTTCATGTTAACAAAAAATTCTGATATCTTTTCCGGATGTTGGTCTGGTTGAAGAAAAAACATAGAAATTTTATCAGACTTTTTAATTACATATTCCAGCTATTAAAAATTTCTGAAAATTATCATTGTTTATTTTTTAACGCCAATACTACGCATCGCACAAAAAAAACATAACAACATAAAATGTTCGATTTACAGCGTACTTCTCAACAACATTTTTTGTAAAATTCTTCGATTTTATTTTATGCTATTTTTCGTAAAAGTTAAGTTACCACTTTTTTCCCTCCGAAAATGCAGTTTCGATTTTGCTGAAATTTTTACATTTTGTTTTTCGAATCGTCTACAATCTGAGAAAAAAGCTAACAACTAGATCGTTGTCATAATGCTTCCTCTCCGCCTATAATCACAGTCTACCCCTCTCAGTTTGTAGGGTAGACAACATTTTTAATTTTTGGCTTCCTCAAGAAGCTTTGTTTTGTTTCAAGAACGATCAACATTCTTTCGAAAAATTCAAAATGCCATAAAATCACGCCCTCTGCACGGATCAACTCTAAATTTATACACAAACTTAGTCTGGTGATAATATACTTGTAAACCAAATTTCAACTCGATATCTCAGAAATTACGAAAATAGGAGTAAAATCGAGTTTTTTTTTTCAAAAAATTGAAACAGCCATAAAATTTGAACGGTTCTACCGATTCTTCCCAAATTCAATAGCGGTCTTTAGTTTGTAATAGTTCAACTTTTTACCAAATTTCAACCCGATATCTCAAAAAATGTGGAAGAGACAGAGCGTACAGAGAATTTTTGAAAAATTAAAAGTGCCCTAAAAAATAAAAGACTGCATAGATTTTTCTAAAAATTGCACCCAAGAAGAGGCAGTGACCACCCAATATGTGGTAGAAATTTCAGCTTGATATCTCAAACCGTTCTCGAGTTATTAAGGTTTAATCATGTGCACACACAGACACACACACATACACACACACACACACATACATCCAGACATTTTTTCAAAATGTGTTTTCTCGGCGTTTTGGAACATTCTGAACACGTTGACATCAAAATCTCGAAAAAAAATTGTTTCACTAAAACAAAGCTTCTTGAGGAAGCAAAATTGGCCAGATGGGCAGAATTTTCGCCGCCGAGTTACAGCACTTCGAACGATGGAACATCGAGTTAATTGAATGTATAATTGCTCTCTGTATTCAGGAGGGCTGAGAATGTCTGCGGAAAAATTATAAAGCCCGCAAACATTTTTTTTTATTTCGAATTTTTCCCCATCTCGCCAATTTTTTCTCAGATTGTAGATGCTTTGAAGAACAAAATCTGCCGCTAATAAACGTATTTCTTCGAAGAAAACTCATGAGACGACCAAATTGCGTCTAAAGTTGTAGAAATCCAAATTTTACAAGATTTTTGTATCCTTTTTGTCGTGATAGAATTAGTCTTTATATTGATATCGTATCCGTCTTGAACGTACAACGATACATATTCTCTTCATTGCACAGTAACTACATTTTTTCAACAGCAACAGTTTGTCATCATAAATTTAGAAATTTGCAATAGCCCTGATCCTATTAGTGGTCGACTAAGCATTCGCGATGCCCCGACGAACGAGCAATCGAGCGGAGGATAGTCAATCACAGGGAAAGCGGAAACCTCGCTCGAAAAAAAAAGACTTCCAACTCGATGCATCAATCCTTTCGGAATACAGAACCACTACAAGACTAAGGGCTTGCGGAAAATATCCCATCTGCTACGGGAAAAATTTCCGAAACTTGCGGCAGATTCGAAGCTTTGCGTGTATTGCAGGAAACGAGCGACCGCAAAATCAAATAATACGCTGATGGGAAGGGTTCCGTCTTTTACGTTGAGTGTATCAGATTCCGGAAGTGGAAGAATTGATGGTAGTGACTGTCACTATTTTTCTCCTGCAACGACGGTTTCCCCTCATAGTGACAATGATGACGACGATGACGATTCCTCGTACTCCCCGCCGACGAAGAAAGCGAAAACGAACACCGAACATATCGATGAACAGCCCATCGACCAAAATAATTACGAATAATTACAGTTGAAGGAAAAATACGCGATTACGACTACTGATACGGAGAAAGTACTTATTCTGACATTAGCACCAAAATCATGGAGTATACGAAAACTGGCCAGAGAGTTTCATACTTCGAGGAACAAGGCTCGTAAGGCTAAAGATCTCGTCCAGAAGCATGGGATTTTGACAGCTCCTAATGCCAAGCTTGGGAAACGCTTGCCAGAGACGACAGAAGAATCAATCAAAAAGTTCTACGACAACGATGAAAATAGTAGAATCATGCCCGGCAAAAAAGATTTCGTCTCGGTGAAGGGTGATGATGGCAAGCGAAATCATTTTCAGAAAAGGCTCGTGCTTTGCAACTTGAAAGAGCTCTATCAGCGCTTTAAATCATTGAATTCTACTGCAAAGGTCGGGTTTTCAAAGTTCGCCGCATTACGACCGCCCTACTGTGTGCTCGCTGGTGCCAGTGGCACTCATAGCTTGTGCGTCTGTACGTATCATCAGAATGTGAAATTGATGCTGGATGGTGCTGATATTCCGCGCCTAACTAAAAATAGATCACCTCATCTCCAAGACTACAAAGATTGCCTAAAGGAAATCATGTGCGAGAATCCAAGCTCATTTTGCAATCTAGGGGAATGCTCACACTGTCCTGGTGGTGGAAAATTAAGAGACTACCTGCAAAAAATGTTCGATGATAACGTAATCGAAAAAGTGGAGTTCAAGAGTTGGCAATCTACAGACCGAAGTACGCTCATCACAGAAGTCATAGATAGTGAAGATTTTATCGACCGCCTCGTCGAAAAATTGGATATTCTGAAAAGCCATCATTTCATTGCGTCTCAACAATCTAAATTCTTGAGCGAAATAAAAAACAATCTTTCGGAAGGTCAGTTTCTCGTGCAGTGTGATTTCGCCGAAAATTATGCCTTTGTCGCACAGGACGCCGCGCAAGCATTCCACTGGAATAATGATCAAGCTTCTATCCACACGGCGGTTGTTTATACCAGGTCTAATGGTGAACTTAAGAGGCAGTGATACACCGGTGGGAACTTCGACGACGTCGGTAATGTAGGGTTCTGTAATCCTAGTTAAAATGAATTTTTTTTTGGAATTTCGAAATGCCAAAAGCTTATGCCCTTTTTGCCATCATTGTCTATTTGTGTTTCAAATTTCATCGCGATCCGACGCACCGTTTCGGAGAAAACACGTTTCAAAGTTCTGAAGCGATGAGGGGGGCGCGGGCGCGGTGGTCGCGGGGCGGGGGGGGGGGGAGTATCACTGCCTCTTAAGCATCAGAGCATTGTCGTCTTATCAGACAATCTCCATCATGACGTTGCCGCGGTTTACGATTGTCAGAATATAATTATCGACTTCCTCAAACAGCGCTACGCTGTTATAAAAAAATACTGTACTTCACCGATGGAGCACCACAGCACTACAAAAATAAATGCCAGTTTTCTAACTTGGCAAGTCACGAAGCTGATTTTGGTATTCCTGCTGAATGGCATTACCACGCTACAGCCCATGGAAAAGGTCCATGTGACGGTATCGGCGGAAATTTCAAGAGACTTGCGGCTCGTATGAGTTTACAACGATCAGCAAACGAACAGATCTTGGATGTACATCGTCTTTACGAATGGGCCGAATCGAATCTACCGCAAACTAATGTATTTTTCACTTCAAAGGACATTCACGAGGCGACAAAATTGCAATTGAAGTCGCGTTTCAATACTGCGAAAATGATCCCAGGTACGAAGAAATATCATTGCTTCATTCCCAATAAAGATGGGCGAATGGAACTAAAAAGATATTCGTTGGCCAGTGAAAGTTCGATGTATCCAAAGATGGCGCAATAATGGATTCTGTGTAATTAGGAAACAATACAGGGCAATGTAAAAAAAAATAATATAAAAAAAACTTAAAAAAAAACAAAACAAAATAAATAAAAATATAAACTAAACAAAAATTAAAAAAAAAACAAGTAATGCGGGCTTTAGAATTTTTCTATTGACAGTCTCAACCCTTGTTAAACGCAGAGAGCAATATGTTCGATCATTCGAACAGCTGCAACTGTGGAAAAAAGTCGCCCATCTCGCATTTTTCAGAGTCTTAACATATCAAGGAACAAAATGTGAAAATAACATATAAGTCAGGAAGGCTTTTACGGAGAAAAAAATATTGGAATTTTATTTAATTGTAAAATAGCATAAAACGAAGTGGGAACATTATGCAATATAATTTGTTGAAAAGAACGTTAGACATTGTTGCACCCCGGAATATTTAAATTCTATTTCGAAATTTCTGTTGCTCAATCGAACGCCCAGTCGGGGTGAACGATCGAGCGCGTGCCGGAATTCGCCGATGTCGAAATCGGGCGAATTGACACGAAATGCTTACGCACCGATTTTCGGTGAATCGCAGCGATCCACTGCAATTCACCGACAGTCGAAGACCAGACTCGGAGCTGAGCAGTCAGGCTCCTCTTAGACTCGGGTACCCTCATGTTGTAAAACGAATAGAAACGAATAGTAACAAACTGAAACTGTAACTCAGAAATATCTTTCTCTCAAATAAATTGTCTAATTGGTAAACCCGAGTTCGCGTGAGTCCAACTCTTTAATCGGCGAACGATCCCGAATAAACAAACAATTACCCTTCGACTCGTAACCTGATCAATTACCGAGTCGCCGGGCACAACATTTTGGTGGCAGCGGTGGGATCTGCCGTAAGCGAACCGGACACGCCACGAGGATAATCTTGAGGCGAAAGATCTCGTGTCGGGGGGCCACATTTCCCTCGCACGAAAATAAAACCCAGAGTCAAACCCGACACGCAGACGTTGGGGCAAAGGACCTGGTGCGGTTTGACACGCAGTCGTCAGACCGTCAGACGATTGAGAGCGCGACCAGGAGGACGCGACCGATACGCTCGTTGGCCGAGGACCGCCGGCGACGAGAGCTACCGACGGACGAGGATAAAGGGTCGACCACGCCGAAGAGGACGATCGGGCCGACCAAGGACATCCAGACGCCGCAGCGAGGGGTCAACGTCTAGGCCAACACGGCACCGAGGACGACAGCCCTGACGACCAACAGCGCCATGGCAAGGATGCTGATTCTGTAAGTGGCGATTGTTGCGTACATGTGCTAGGGTTTTTTTCTGTGTAAAAAAAAAAATATATACCAGAGCCAAAAAGGGGAAAAAAAATTCTCGAACGAAAAAAAAAAAAAAAAAAAAATCGCGTAAACCCGTGGGACTGAGCCCGCGAGCCCAGATCTCTCGTTAACAAAAACCGAGACCCTTACTTGTGAATCCAAATAAGTTTGTAGCAACTTACGCGGATTCACAGTATTAATTCGCGAAAGACAAGAGGCCAGGCTAACACCAACCACTGTCCATCATAACTAAAATAAAAATAAAATAAACGCGAGGGGAAGCGCGGGTAATCCCGGGGGGGCCAACACATGCCCGGAGGTCGTGCCTCGTTGCCAAAAAGGAGGGCGAATTCGGAGGACTCGACCTTGCCGGCTGAGTCCGTTACCCCGACCACAGGGTTAGAGGCCGCGGTCCACGACATCACTTTTCGGACCCGGCGGGCCCTGCTGGAAAACTCGCCGACAGGGCGACTACCAGCGGCCACAGAAGCAGCGCTAGCTGCTAGTTTGCGCGCGCCTTTCGGCGTCAACACCGTCCGGGATACCGCGTTCGGCGGCCCCGACGACAGCCTGATGGATCCCCGCAGGGATGATACACGACGCGTAACCAACGCGATGGTCGATCAGGGCATTGAGGAGCTCCGCGCCCAGCTGGACACCACCAACCGGGGGGCTGCTGCGGGCGCTGCGGGGCCCTACCCTCAAGGGCCCGGTCGGTCAGAGGACGACGGAGACGACAGCTACCGTCTGGAGACGATGGAGGAGAGGCGGATCCGGGAAGAGCAATCGACGGTTCGGGAGGTCGATCCCCGGGCAAGCGCGCGGAGGAGGGTGGCGCAGGCCCTGCAGGGGATGAGGGGCGATGAGATAGACCTCATCTGCCGTCTGCAGGAGCAGGTTGCCACCCTCACGTGTGAGCTACAAGCCCTAAGAGGGCAAATAGGGGGGCCCTCCCTCGCGGGGGGGGGGGGGGGGGGAAATCCGCCGGGCGCTCCGGGAAATCCGCCGGGCGCTCCGGGAAATCCGCCGGGCGCTCCGGGAAATCCGCCGGGCGCCTCGGGTAATACGCCGGGCGCAACGGGTAATCCGCCGGTCCCGCCGAACAGGAACTCGCGGGGTTCCCCGGCCCAGAACGGCTGGGAGCCGCCGTACGGCTATCACCCGGACGCGCCAAACTACCCCCCAAGACGGGACGCGGACACGCTCGATTTGGGTTTGGCTTTGAAAAATATAAAGAGTTTCGATGGTAGCAAGCCCACGGAGCTCGACGGCTTCATCACCAGCTGCGAGACCGTGTTCGAGATGGTTTCTCCAAGCAGACACGGTATACTGCTGAAGCTTGTGAAGAGCAGCAAAATCGGTGGCCAAGCCACCCGTGAGCTCAAGCACAAAACCATAAATTCGGTGAGTGAGCTCAAAACCGAACTGGAATCCCTGTACGGGCAGCGCAAGTCCCTGGCCGCCCTACAGTTGGAGTTCAACGCCCTCCGCCAGGGACAAGGCGAGGACATCGCCGCGTACGCAGCTCGGACAGAGAAACTCACGATCGAGGTGATCGAAAAACTCTGCGGTGTCGTCTCGTCTGAGCGCGACGCGCTGACTATCGAGGAAGTCACGCGGAAGTGCGGCCAGGAGAATTTCGAGAACGGCCTGCACGGGCAGGTCCAAATTCTCGTTCGCTCGCGAAATTTCGCCACACTGCACGAATCGATTTAAATTCTACAGAGTCACAACAACCGGCGATCAACAGCAGCTCCGGCGCAGGGGGCAAAGACCTGCTATAACTGCGGAAATGCGGGGCACCTGGCCCGAGACTGCACGCGGAAATCGGGCCGCGTGAGCCTGCCAATGGCCGGTCCAAACGATAAAAAAATAGGGTAGAAGTACCGGTTTTGGCCACCTTTGGTCCAGTTGTGGCCACCGAGTTCGAAAGGACATAATTATTTGTATTGTTAAAATGAAATAAAATTGTATCGATAATCTTGTCAACTTGTATGGATACTTTCGAAGTATCAACATGAAAATGCAGAAAAGCAACAGTTTGAAATAAAGTACAGTGAAAATGGCCACAACTGGTACAGTGGCCACAACCGGTGCTTCTACCCTAAATCAAGTGGACATCATTTGCACATACTGCAAAATCAAGGGCCACACCTGGCAGGAATGCCGGAAGAGGCTGAAGAAGAAGAAGGAAAACGGCCAAGGACAGCAGCAGTAAAATAAAGCGGCGAATAATCAGCCGGGGGGGAATGATAAGCCTCAGGCATCCAGCATGGCCGCCAAGAGCAACGTCAGCAGCGGGGCCGCGCGTACGCTGGGCACTCTGCAGGTCAACACACTGGCTGTCCGGCACGTAGCGCAAGGCCGGAGCGAGACGGCCGCGGCCGAGAAAGAGACGCTGCGAGTACTGCAGATAACGCTCCCGGCCGCGAGCGATACGGCGGGCGACACCGCCGCTGACTTCGATATCGCTTGCCCTACTGCCGCTCGCGGGCTCTTGACCCTCAAGGCTGACACCGGAGCCCAATGCAGCATCGTAAAGTACAGCTGCTTGAAGGCCGAGGCGCGAATCGCGGACAGCGACGCTGAGTTGCAAGGGGCAGGGGGGAGTAAATTTTCTCCTCTCTGCAAGGCCGAAATTACGCTGAGAACACCGAGAGTATCCGTGCAGCATTGGTTTTACGTCGTGCCGGACGACGTGCCGTTGGCTGTGCACGGGCTGCTGGGGATGGACTTCATTAAAAAACATAAGGCCGACATCCTCAGCGGCGAAACTTTTAAATTATTCGGCCACAGCATGCCGCTAATAGACGGACGCTCGAAGCTAACGATTGCGCCTCGCTCGGAAAAAATAGCCTACGTCGTGACGACGAGTAAATACGTCGGTTTAGTCTCGCGTACGGAGGTGAGCAAAGGCGTGATACTCGGCGCGTGCTACACACCACCACGAGGGAATAGCTGTGTGGTGAGCCTCGCCAACACTACCGAGCACGAGGTGGTGATAGAGCGGCCGACGGTGATACTTGAGCCGGTCGAGATAACCGAGGCCGAGCTCGACGCGAACGCCAAGGCACTGCTCGTAAGCCCGGTGCAGGTGGAAAGGGGGGCCCAGCGACTGGAGCGATTGAAACAGGAGCTCAGCATGAGTCACCTCAACAGCGAAGAACGAGACGAACTCCTGAAAATAGTCAATCGATATGAGCGGATTTTCCACTTAAAGGGAGACGTTCTGCCGTGCACGCACGCCGTGGAACACAACATCCCCCTAAAAAGCGGTGCGAGGCCGATAAAAGTGCCGCCGTATCGACTGCCGGAAATGCACAAACGGGAAGTCGAGCGGCAGATGGAGGAGATGCTGGCGGACGGAATAATCCAGCCGAGCCGCAGCCAGTGGAACGCTCCTCTGCTGGTAGTGGCCAAAAAACCCGACGCGGCGGGGGTGCAGCGAATGCGAGTAGTCGTAGACTTCCGTAAATTAAACGAAGTAACCGTCGGCGACTCGTATCCCCTGCCGAACATCACGGAAATACTTGATCAGCTGGGGAAAGCGCACTACTTTTCCACCCTCGACCTCGCCTCGGGGTTTCATCAAATCCCAATGGCGAGCGAGGATAAGGAAAAGACGGCCTTTTCGACGCCGAACGGGCATTTTGAGTACAATCGAATGCCCTTCGGGTTGAAAAACGCGCCCCCCACATTTCAGCGGCTGATGAATTCCGTTCTTGCCGGCATCCAGGGAATAAAATGTTATGTCTACTTGGACGACATCGTGGTTTACGGAAAAAATCTGCGAGAGCACAACGAACGACTTGAGGAGGTTTTCCGGCGACTGAAAGAAGCGAACCTCTCTGTCCAGCCCGGGAAGTGTCAATTTCTGCGGAAGGAAACAACATACCTAGGACACATAATTTCCAAGGAAGGCGTGAGAGCAGATCCCGTCAAACTCGAGGCAGTCCGAAATTACCCGGTGCCGAGAAGCGTGAAGCAAGTACAGTCGTTTCTCGGGCTTGCCGGCTACTACCGAAAGTTTATAAAGAATGTCTCGGAAATTGCCAAACCACTGACGGAGCTGATAAAGAAAAACACCGTCTTCGAGTGGACGGCGGTACGAGACGCTGCGTTTGAAGAATTAAAAACAGCTCTGACCACGGCTCCAGTGCTACAATACCCGGACTTCGAGAAGCAATTCCTGGTAACGACCGACGCGTCAGGAAAGGCCATCGGGGCGATTTTATCTCAGGGCAAGGTCGGCGAGGACCTGCCGATATGCTACGCGAGCCGCACCCTCTCGAAGGCGGAGTTAAATTACAGCACCACCGAGAGAGAGCTGCTCGCGATAGTGTGGGCAATCGCGCAATTCCGTCCGTACATCTACGGTACACGGTTCAAGGTAATCACGGACCATCAGCCGCTCACCTGGTTGTTTAGTCAGAAAGACCCAGGTTCCCGGCTCATGAGATGGAAAATAAAATTGTCAGAGCACAAGTTTGAGGTGGAATACAAAGCTGGAAAGAGAAATACCAACGCCGACGCGCTTAGCCGCATTTTTGCGATGACCCGTGCGCGTGCGAGAGAGATGGAAAAAGCTAGCGCGTGAGAAGAAGCAAGCGCGCGAGAAGAAGCGGGCGCGCGAGAGAGAGAGAGAGAGCGCGAGAGGAGGCAAGCGCGAGAGTGAGAGAGAGGGAGAGAGCCCAGACGCCCGGCCGCCGGCAGGGCCCTTGCGACGAGGCAGCGGGGCCAAGCGGCCGGAGTGGGGACGGCGCGAAGACCCGCACAAAGCGGAGACCCGAGGAGACGGAGAGCGCTGCCGAGAAGGACAGCGCTATACCAGCCGTCGCACACGGTCGCGCTCGCTCTACCGCTGGACTACAGGCGGGAGCGGGAGAGCCTCTGCCCGCGCGGGAGAGCGAGAAGGACGGCGCTACCACGTGCTCTGCGTCGCCTAGCAACCAGGCACGCCAGCGCGACGGCCGGTATGAGGGGAGCGGGGACGGCACGAGTATACGTTCAAGCGACCGACCAAGCCCGCGCGACGCCCGGAGTGAGGGGAGCGGGGACGGCACGAGCATACGTGCAAGCGACCGACCAAGCCCGCGCTACGCCCGGGGTGAGGGGAGCGGGGACGGCACGAGCATACGCGCTAGCGGCCGACCAAGCCCGCGCGACGCCCGGAGTGAGGGGAGCGGGGACGGCGCGAGCACGTGCTCGGGGCCCAGCGAGGCAACTGACAGCTCGAGCGAGGATGACCGAGCCGTCACTTGTCCGCCCGTAAGTGACCGGCCAGAAATACTTCGCGAATATCACAGTGCGCCCCTGGGTGGACACCAGGGGGTGAAACGGACACTGAAGCGTATTCGCGCTACGTACAACTGGCCGGGCATGAACAAGGAGGTGGAAAATTACATTTCCGCCTGCTCCAAATGCCAAAAAAATAAATTGAAGATCAAGAATCGGGCGCCAATGGTCATCACTGACACGCCCGATCGAGCCTTCCAGAAGGTAGCTGTTGACATCGTGGGTCCGCTACCTGAAACCCATCGAGGAAACGAAAACATACTCACCTTTCAGGACGCCCTCACCAAGTTCAGCGCTGCCGTGGCCTTACCAAACCAGGAGGCCCAAACCGTGGCGAGGGCCCTCGTCGAGGAAATAATCTGCCGGCATGGAACGCCGGAGATCATCCTGTCCGACCGAGGCACCAACTTCCTCAGTGCTACGTTCAAAGAAGCATGTAAGCTGCTGCGGATAAAGAAGATCCAGACAACAGCTTACCATCCCGAGAGCAACGGAGCACTCGAAAGGTCGCACCGGACCCTGGCTGAATACCTGAAGAATTTTATCAGCGAGGACCAGTGCGACTGGGATGAGTGGCTGCCGTATGCGATGTTCACATACAACACCACCCCTCACACAGCCACGGGGCTCTCGCCGCATGTATTGGTGTACGGCCGAGAGGCCGAGCTGCCCACGTCGGTGAAACGTGAGCCGCGCCTCACATATACTCACCACGACTACGCCAGCGAGCTACGCGAGCGACTGCGGGCCGCCTGGGCTATAGCCCGCGACAATCTCCGCAGCGCGAAGGAGCGAGGAAAGCTGGCGTACGACGTGCGAGCGAGGGAGACCGAGTTCCAAGTAGGAGACCACGTGCTCCTGCACGATGACACCGTGCGTCGAGGTCGGGCCGCGAAGCTCTCGCCGGTGTGGACGGGCCCGTATCTCGTGACGGCGAGAAGAGGCGACGTCGATTACGAAATTAAAAAAGGACGGAAGATGACGACGGTACATGCAAACCGCCTCCGTCGATATGTAAACCAATAATCGAGAGGGGGGAACGCTATTAATACTAACCTAAAATTAATGGGGAAGTAACGGGTAAAACACGATGGGGTATTTTTCTTTTTACGTTTATTCCACCCCCTCTCGGGGATGGCTTTTCATGATACAGCGCTCAACGAAAAAAAATCACAGGAAAATTCCACGGAAATTATTTGGTGGGCGCTGCGGTCCGGGCCCGTCACGGGCTACCAGGGCTCGTCAGTCGGTGAAGGGCTCCGGAGGTGCCGCCGGGACGGGTGATGCGGGGGGGTGTGGCCGAGGGTGGCGCAGCCCTCCTTCTGCACGAAGTAGGTCTTGCAGAACGGGCACCGGACTTCGGGCTCCACCCCGAAGAGCCGTTGCAGGCCCAGTCGGGCTTGTCGGGACTCCCAGAGGGAGTCCCGACAAGCCCGCAAAAACTCCCTCTGGAGCCTGACCTCCTTCGCATGGCAAATAAAGGTCCGCAGCCAGCCAGGCCGCTCTGCGCGCTGCTGGCGCTCGAGCATGTCGAACTGAAAACAAAAAAAAACAACGGGGGAAAAATTAAAAATCTGGTCAGGGGGCGTTTTGAGGGGAAAACCAACGGGGAGGAACTTACCGCCCGCCGCAGCAGCTCGCGGACCCGTTACTTCCCCATTAAAATTAATGGGGAAGTAACGGGTAAAACACGATGGGGTATTTTTCTTTTTACGTTTATTCCACCCCCTCTCGGGGATGGCTTTTCATGATACAGTGCTCAACGAAAAAAAATCACAGGAAAATTCCACGGAAATTATTTGGTGGGCGCTGCGGTCCGGGCCCGTCACGGGCTACCAGGGCTCGTCAGTCGGTGAAGGGCTCCGGAGGTGCCGCCGGGACGGGTGATGCGGGGGGGTGTGGCCGAGGGTGGCGCAGCCCTCCTTCTGCACGAAGTAGGTCTTGCAGAACGGGCACCGGACTTCGGGCTCCACCCCGAAGAGCCGTTGCAGGCCCAGTCGGGCTTGTCGGGACTCCCAGAGGGAGTCCCGACAAGCCCGCAAAAACTCCCTCTGGAGCCTGACCTCCTTCGCATGGCAAATAAAGGTCCGCAGCCAGCCAGGCCGCTCTGCGCGCTGCTGGGGCTCGAGCATGTCGAACTGAAAACAAAAAAAAACAACGGGGGAAAAATTAAAAATCTGGTCAGGGGGCGTTTTGAGGGGAAAACCAACGGGGAGGAACTTACCGCCCGCCGCAGCAGCTCGCGGACCGCCTCGCGTTCGTCGTTGAAGCCCAGGAACTCCATCTCTTTGAATTTTTTTTGTTGCGTGGTGAAGGTTCGGTGGTTTGATCGGTAATGACCACCTCGTGAGCGCGGCGGCGTCGCGAAGGCCCGACGACAACTGGGGGGTGGGGGCGAAATTCTGCAAAATCAGCAGTCGCACGGTCCGAGTCCCGCTAACGCTCACCTTCACGTTGCAGGACGGTAACACTACTCCTCTGCCTGATACCGTGGGCCGAGGCGTCGGACGACTACAGGCTGACCCCCTTCACGAGCAGCCCCGGTCTCTATTACGAGGACATCGGAAGCCTCTCGGTGATAAAGGCGACCTGGAGGCTGGCCATCAGCATGGACTTAACCACACTAGCGAGGCGGGAGAAAGCAATCCGCGAGAATCTGCAACAGCTCACGGAAATTTGCAGCCGCGAGAAAGAGCAGGGACGGAATGATGAGCAATGCGCCGAAATGGGCGAAACCGTCCGTCGAATGATAGCAAAAATCGACGACGGCATGGGCACGGTCCACGACCTCGTGAAACCCGAGCCGGCGCGCACGCGTCGGGGGTTGATCGACGGCCTAGGATCGATTGTCAAATCGATTACCGGAAATATGGATGCTGCTGACGCCGAGCAGATACACGACGAGATATCGACGCTGCAGGCGAACCAGCGAACGCTGAAGGATGGAATGAAAAACCAGCTGCAGGTTGTGAAGTCGACACTTAATCTCTTCAACGATACCGCCATAAGGGTGAGGCAGAACGAAGTGATGCTGCTCAACCTCGTCGCCAGCATACGCGACACGTTGACCACGCGGGCTGACGACCTTGCAAGGCGGCAACAAATCGACGCAAGCCTCGGAGCCTTGAGCTTCATTGTGGAGGAGCTCCTCACTGACGTGAAGGAGTTGGTGTTGTTGCTCGCCGAGATATCCACCGGGCGGATAAGCGCGGAGGTACTCACACCGCGGCAGCTAGTGCAGCACCTCACCGACGCACTACCACACTTGCCGGCCGGCACGGGTTTCCCCGTCGCGATAACGCGCGGCGAGGCGACCACACTCATGCGGCTCATCGACACGAGGGCCTACGGCCACGGGTCCGCCGTCGTGCTGATACTTGATATCCCGGTGATAGGAGCGCAACGCTACAGCGTCAGTCGGGTATATCCAATACCAACAAACGCGGGCAATGGTACATACTAATACATCGACGCTACGGACGACTTCGTGGTAATAGACCAGGTCCACCGTACTTACCTGCGTTTGACCGGCAACGACCTCGGAAAATGTAAAACCTTCGCAAACCGATATTTGTGCGCGCCGTTACACCCGTCCATACAAATAACGGGTCACGCGCCATGTGAAGTATTAACATACGCGAAAATCGACACGCAAAACGGACTTAACTGTCCAAAACGCGCGGTAAAATTGGAACGAACCCTAATCATCACTATGAACAAGCCGGGGCAGTGGTTGTACATCGCGCCCGCCGAGGAACCCATCTCGATCACGTGCGGCAGCGCACCCAAGATACACGAGAAATTAAAGAATACGGGAATTTTGGCTCTGGTAGGCACATGTACTGTAACCGCCCCTGACTTCAGCATCCAAACGATCCGCCGGGTTACGCAAGTGACCGACGGAAACTACCTGCCGTCATTTAACCTGACGCTTTCGACAATCGATAAAAATTTCAACACGCGAGTCGCCAACAGCAGTGTGAAATTAGTGAATGTGCTACGCAACCCGGAGGAATTAAAAAACCTCGGCACTCGTGTGAACGAAATTAGTGATCAAATTGAAAAAGACTTTGAAAATAATCCGCAATATTATCATAATGTCGGATTTTATTCCTTGGGTGCTATAGCGCCGGTAGCATTGGTCTGCTTTGCTATCTACAAGCTCTACAGGCACGTACTGGGTCGTAACGCGACACCGACAAGGTCGGCGGAGGCAACGACTCTGCCGCGGCCCTCGCTGAGTATAAACATGCAGTCACTTGACGAACGGCCGGAGAGCCGATTGCACGCGGAACTGCAACGAGCCTGCTCCGCCAGAAACAGCCGAGTCGGATTTGCAGACCAGACCAATGCACGGCTGCAATAAATATTACCGCATCGTCATAACCATAATAATCGACGTAATACGGGGTTTAGATTATAGGAAGGTTAATGTAAACCCGAGTCTACAGCTAAGCCGCTGTGTAGAGGTTAATGGAAAAAAAAATATTTTCTTACAAGAAGAACATTTTTTTTTCTTAAGGGGGGAGGAGTGTTGCACCCCGGAATATTTAAATTCTATTTCGAAATTTCTGTTGCTCAATCGAACGCCCAGTCGGGGTGAACGATCGAGCGCGTGCCGGAATTCGCCGATGTCGAAATCGGGCGAATTGACACGAAATGCTTACGCACCGATTTTCGGTGAATCGCAGCGATCCACTGCAATTCACCGACAGTCGAAGACCAGACTCGGAGCTGAGCAGTCAGGCTCCTCTTAGACTCGGGTACCCTCATGTTGTAAAACGAATAGAAACGAATAGTAACAAACTGAAACTGTAACTCAGAAATATCTTTCTCTCAAATAAATTGTCTAATTGGTAAACCCGAGTTCGCGTGAGTCCAACTCTTTAATCGGCGAACGATCCCGAATAAACAAACAATTACCCTTCGACTCGTAACCTGATCAATTACCGAGTCGCCGGGCACAACAACATCTTAAATTTTTTGTTTACATGATTTTTTGCGAGCCATAGTTTAGTCGTTTAAGAATTAACGATTATTATTTTCAGTTATTTGCAACGGCTAAAACAAAATGCAACAACAAAATCTGATTTAAAAAAAGAAATTTCAGTTAGATCAACATCCTGAAAAAATCTGAATTTTTTTATTGAAATTAAAAATTCGTGTGGCCGACGACGTGTTTTACCCCTTGAGATTACCACGATGTTCCATCGTTCGAAATGCTGTAACTCGGCGGCGAAAATTGTGCCCATCTGGCCAATTTTTTCTCAGATTGCAGACGATTCGAAGAACAAAATGTAAAAATTTCAGTAAAATCAAAACTACATTTTCGGAGGAAAAAAAAGTGGTAACTTAACTTTTACGAAAAATAGCATAAAATAAAATCGAAGAATTTTACAAAAAATGTTGTTGAGAAGTACGCTGTAAATCGAACATTTTATGTTTTTATGTTTTTTTTGTGCGATGCGTAGTATTGGCGTTAAAAAATAAACAATGATAATTTTCAGGAATTTTTAATAGCTGGAATATGTCATTTAAAAATCTGATAAAATTCCTATGTTTTTTCTTCAACAAGACCAACATCCGGAAAAAATATCAGAATTTTTTGTTGACATGAAAAATTGGAGTGGCCGACTTGACGTGTTTTGCCCCATATATGTATAATTTATAATTTATAAATTAAATGCGTAGAAAATGATATCTAGTTCGTATACGAAATACATAAGATTTATATTTGTAATATCCTTTTGCTTATATCTCAGCGTCGAGCTGCTACCGTGTCTCTTGATTTACGGAAATAAAGATCAAATTTTAGATTTCATCAAATAAAAAACGCTTGATTAAATTGTTTCTTTATTGCTTAATTTAGATGAATACATATTTTTAAGTTAAGAGTTCATAATAATTAGGATGAATGCACGCGAGCGACAGTTGCCTTGTAGCTAACACAGTGACCTTTTCTTTTACCATCGATAACTTTATTACAGCCAAGTCAGGTCAACATGTTTTTAACGGAATCAAATGTTTCAATTTTCTCCCTCTGATCAGCGGATTCGTATCTTTCTCAAAATAATGTCCTATCGCAAAACAAGATGAATTGTTACCTTCTTTGAGTACATAAAATAACTTAATGCCGAATATTTCGTCGTCGAGAAGTTGCACGTAATAATTACGACGTTTTTCCACGATCGTGTAAGCTTCGCTGTGAACGGTTTCGCCATTTATTATAGCCCGTTTGTATAATTCAGTACATATCGCCGGTGCAATATTTATATTGGCTCTCTCGAAAGCTAACTGATGTGGTTTCGACAGTTTTTCGAATACGGTCGCTGCACCGAGCATACACGCATCTGCATGCAATAACGATGGCTTTGGTCTACAGTCTTTCTGTGACATTTTTTGTAAATATTCTTTTTGAGCCGTGCTCATCTTTTTATGGCATATTGCATTTAATCTATCGACCACGCATTTCGTACGAAAAGTATCGCAAACCTGCATAAGGACTCCTTTCGAGCTTTTGATGTAATTTAAGAACATTTGATTAGCATTTTCATACATGAACGCACTATGGGTCCACAAAGGGCCTAACATTTCGACACTATGTCCTAAATGAGAGAGCAGATGTACATTGAACGATACATACTGACGACCATACAATTGTTCAACGCCATTAAAGAATTGTATGATTGATCTGTGAGCCATCACGATTTCCGATCTCATTATCGAAGTTTGTGATAACATCTGAATCGCATCTACCAATAGAGCCCAATGATTCACGTACTTTTTGGGGACTAAAGCATCCAAAGTAGGCAGGCTATAAAAGAGTAAAAAAATTACCCACTCATGCGCCTTCCAATGCACTTGGTGAGACATTTTTCGAGGTGTACGCGAAACTTCCGCAGTCGGCGTACACGAAAGTAGGAGTGCATCGACTTCACCAAGGAGATGTCCAAAATAGAAATCTTCGTCGTGAAAACTTGAGTCGAACCACATTTTGACAAATTGACGACAAACCCCTAGAGAAACATCCAGTCAACGTGCATCCAGTCAACGTCTAGTGAATTAATAATGTTAAAGCCGGGTATATCGCACAAAACTGACCGTCCTTTCATGCCTTTAACGTTTCCTTCGGAATTTTGCAGGGTTTCATCTAGGGTTCGTAGGCCCTCACCCCAGGGATTTTCTCCAGGTCCCAAGGGAGATACTCGAACTTTTCCTCTGCCTTTATCTACGACTTCACCGCTATGAAGACATAGGCCGCATCCATATCTCCCATTAAACTGAATTGAATTTCTTAACGTTGGTCGCGCAATGCTGTCACACACGCCAGCTAACACGCGACACTTCCTCGTATATGTTATGCCTTTATATTTATAAGTGAAACCGTCGGTGTATAACGTTTGGGCCTCCTTCACGAACGGTTTGAGATACTCGTTGATATTTGGTTTACCTTTTCCGAACCAGAGGCCACACAGAAGTACATGGTTACCCCGTAATCGTGGATCCAACTCATTCACCGTACATAGCAGAGGATGCATCGACATGTTCGAGCTATTGAAGACTGGAACTCCATCGACGCTGAAGTTTATAGTCACCATGCCTTCGATTAGCAGTTCTTTGTACAATTTTCCATAAAAAATGCCTTCGATGGCACATTCAGTTTGTTTTTTTCGTTTCTTTTGGCACTTATCATGAGCGGTAGTTAGCTCGAACATCTCTCGAAGTAGATAGGTTAGCGATATGTAGAAAAAAGCATTGTTTGCATTCAAATTCATTTTTTCATCGATAGCTATGCCACAGTACTTGCATTCTAAACCTCCATCTGATTGCGCTCCTACGTACAGTCCACATTCATTGCAAATGTGATGGACTGTCATACATGCGGAAAAGTCACGAATTATATTTTTCCAGTGATATTTTGATCCTCGAGCCGAAGAAACGTCGCTGGTAACCGATATTAATTGCACAACATCCTCAGCAGCTTCATACATGAGGTTGTGGCGCAGTTTAGTCGTGAGGACTAGTAAGGTTTTCACCATTTAATCGTATGAATACTTTTCAGAGTCTAGAATTGCTTCTCTTTCATCCGTTTCTTTGCGAGGGAAATCTTAAAACATAAGACGTATGTATTTTGATTGAGCTTGTTTAAAATTGGAAGTCAGTTGCTTATCTAACTGATAATCAGGAGAGAAGCGTCTTAAAGATGACGAACGATGACCAAACGAGTGGGTTTTATTTGAAATTATAAGGACTACTTTAATCCTGATCGAAGGAAAAATTTGAACTCTACGCATGATCCAGAGAATACTGCTCGAAGACTCTGCTATAAGGTCTTTAAAAAAAGAAAAAATCTTCTTATTAAAAGGTGCACAGTGTAATTGTAAAGAAAATAAGACCTAGTTCTCTTCGCTAGGTCTTCGCTAGGTCTCTTTGCTAGGCCTTCGTTAGGACTCTTCGCTGGGCCTCTCTGCTAGGCCTTCGCTAGGTCTCTTCGCTAGGCCTTTGCTAGGTCTCTTCGCTTGGCCTTCATTAGGACTCTTCGCTAGGCTAATCCTACGAACAATTTTCTCCAGAGAAAGCTGTACGTAGGATTGGCCTTCGCTAGGTCTCATGCTCTTTACAGTTAGACTGCAAACCTTTTAATTAGAAGATTTTTTCTTTAAAGTCCTTAAAGCAGAGTCTTCAAGCAGTGTTCTTTGGATCATGCGTAGAGTGCAAAGTTCATAAATTAACCCAATATCCATGTTCATGGCTTTACAGCTTTACATATACGAAATATTTCTTCACTTTACATGGGATTCATAGTTATAATAATGGTGTCAATTCCGAAATCGTCACTTACATTATTGCGTTCCTCGATTGTAGTGGATTCATCATCGTTAACCGTGCCATCATCTTCTATATTCCGTACATTAATTCCGACTTCCTTGCCCAACTCGTTTGAAAGATACTCGGTTACACTAGACGACGTTTCATTATAAACAGTATCTTCCATTGCAGTCGACGGTTCCACGCTGGATTTTTTGTTACTGTAAAATGAAAACAATGGATAAAATAATGAATGTTAATTAAAAAATAATTTCTAAACGATACAGTTGCAATTTTTTTGCAAAATCTCAGAAAAAAATGCTCAATTATTTTTTCACAACGGCTTAATAAAATAAACTTCTTGAAGAGTACAACATTTTAAGCATACATTTTAATATAACCTCGGCAAACATTTACAGAAAATGTTCGATTTATTTTTTCAATGTGTTTTATCGCCCCTCAATGTGTTTAGTGTTAGCAATTCTCTCGTAATTATATGGAATTACCGGACGCCTTAAATAAACTAAAACAACAAAAAAAGACATACCTTAACAAACGTCCGTTAGCATTCCAACGCTTTTTTGTGGATATAGGTACCTGCGCATCGCTGTTATGATATAAATATCGCTTGTATGGTCCACGTTTGGCTGTTGCTGCATCGTCGTATTTCTTCGTAGAAGGTACATCGCATTTAGCTTTCCAAGCAGGCACATCATCACTTTCCGCCGACGAAGTATCCATTTTCTGAACCCGACGATATATGCATTCGATATTTCCTCTCAGCTTTTAAATGGGAAGTAATTTTGTTGAAACATCACATAAAGTTTGATTGGAAGTGAAAATATACAGAGAATGGCAGTTTGAAACTATAGTAGCTAAGCAAGCCTCACGCTGCAGTTGCGGATATCTATCAGTGCGCGATTATACTAAGGAGTAATGTGCGAGCGCTACGGCGTCTCAAAGGACAAGTGACCGAGAAAGGGATCGCCGCGGGGCGTTTCAACCTTGGCTACAAGGCACGCGCGCAAGCAAAAAGGGGGTTATGTCCACAAACACGCTGGCTGAGTCAGTGTGATTGTGCGTGGGAGTATTATAAGCATATTCATTTTCGATTGAGCGTAAATTACCTTCGAGCCCAGTACGAGCGAGAAGCGATACCGAAAAATACTGTGAGGCCCAGGTAAACCAAACTAGTCCAAACGTGCGTACGCGTCGCATCGACGGTTCTCGCGGGCCCCCAGCGGTGCCACGTCGTGAATACTGGAGCCCTACAATTGAGTTGCACTGCCGGCCAATCAGGCGCTCCCAATCCTCGCGCAGGCGCGATGGGTTGGCTAGTTTTACCTGGTCCTCATTTTAACTGCTTAAAGAACAGTGTCCACAAATCGTAGGGAATTCCGTTATTCACCATACATGAAATTTAAATAAATAGATTTTCTCCCGGCTTCGCTGAAAAAAACTTTTTTACTATAATCTACTGGTACTCAAATCTTCAAGGATGTTTTGCGGAACGAAAAAAACGCTAGGATTAATACAACGTATTCCGTATTTTCATGTTCCGTTCGAGTGTAGATGGCACCCCTGCCGGTACAGACAGGAAATAGACATTCGTCGGTTATAACCATTCATTGCTTTGCATGTCTTGCTCCCGGGCAAACACCGTTGTTGATACGTAAAAAGTACCGGAAAGTAAGTTGCTCAGTTGACTTGTGTTTACAATTTGTGTGTATTCATTCCACGAAACCGCGTTTCGTGCAAATTGTGCAGTGAATTCATTGTTTTCTACTTCTGCTGTTCCTTTGTTGACCGCTACACTTGCGTTATCATAGCACACCCGCGTCTCACGGATGCCTTGAGGACAACAGGTTAGTTTTCTATCTACGATACATTTAGCCGATCACAATAATTGAAGTGATTACGCAAATTTGTACAACAAGTATTATTATAGTTAAAGTGTTAAGGAAGGTAATGTCTGATATATTTTTTCATGTAGTATGACGTCGAAAATGTGGGCTCTTGTCAAGTGGATTGGTGGCGAAGATGACAAAAAAATACACGACCGGCGTCCCCAACGAATGGATCAAAGGATTCGACATTGATGAGTTTCGATCAGACAATTTCGATCCATCGCTGAGTTACGTGATTGAATGGCATGGCAAGGGCAAAAAACCACCTCCTGGCGGTTGGCCCGTATACGATGGATTCGTGATCGAAGTTTCGAGTAAGTAGTCGAAAATAAATGATTGTACTTTCTAGTTCAATACCGTAAACATCTTCTAGAATGTGAAAATTCATCATCTGCAGTTTAGAATGCACGTCGACTTATTTGGATGATAAGACTAAATCAAAAACGTTTCCCGATTAAACAAAGAAATATGGACAACATATGGTTATTTGAAGTAAAGTAAATATTTATAGCTTGGCAAAACTAGATTGCTTGCTCCTTGAGAAAAATGTGACCTGTCAATTAAAAAACTGAATTACCACTGCGCTACAGATGTTTTGGAAGATCTGACTATTTTTCACCTGTTCGCAGTAAATGTAGTTGTTTGTTGAGAAAAAGGTGCCCTGTCGATTAAAAAACTGAATTACCACTGCGCTACAGATGTTTTCGAAGATCTGACTATTTGCCACCTGTTCGCAATAAATTTAGTTGTTTGTTGAGAAAAAAGTGCCCTGTCAATGAAAAACTGAATTTTCACTGCGCTACAGATGATTTGGAAGATCTGACTATTTTCCACCGGTTTGCAATAAATTTAGTTGTTTGTTGAGAAAAAAGTGCCCAGTCAATGAAAAACTGAATTTTCACTGTGCTACAGATGTTTTGGAAAATCTGACTGTTTTCCACCTGTTCACAATAGATTCAGTTTGTTGAGAAAAAAGTGCCCTGTCAATGAAAAACTGAATTTTCACTGCGCTACAGATGTTTTGGAAGATCTGACTTTTTTCCACCTGTTCGCAATAGATTTAGCTTGTTGAGAAAAAAGTGCCCTGTCGATGAAAAACTGAATTACCATTGCGCTACAGATGTTTTGGAAAATCTGAGAATATTCCACCTGTTCGTAAGAACTGAGATATCTATGAAATTGATTTATTGATTACTGTTGTCAATATTTGTCTGTATATAGTTTGTATTCGCAGATCGCATTAGCATGCTCGAAAGAAAAATGCAGTCGCTTGATGGTCTCAAATCACCAACACGAACAATTCCAACAGATGCGGACGAACAGCAAGCCATCAACGTGCGTATAGTAAACAGCAATTTCACATTTTCCTTCTCACAACGGCTTTGCAATAATTAGGATGTTACGTATTGTTTAAAGCAGACTACAGGATCAAACAGCAGCATTGCCTTAAGGGAGATTCAGAACACGATCCATGTCGCCTCCGGCTTTCCTGAAGAAAATACGAACAAAAAAATCCCTTCAAAAGTTCGGACGTCCAAGATTCACAACGATCAAATTGCATGCGGTAGTGCCACAACAAAAACACCAAACGAAACTGAATTTCCCTCGCAGACAGGCAATAGACAGAAAAAACAGCTTCGGGACGCTGACGAGAGCGAAGACGAGGTATCATCAGATACAGATGCTGTCATAAGCGGTGTTGTACCGATCGGCAATAAAAAGGCCCGAACGCAGCTTTATAAGTCAGATCGCAAACCTGGGGGTAAAATTACTTCTCCTATTACTAATATTTACTAATTATTATACATTTTGCCATTACAAATATCTATAAATTCTTAGGTAACGGAGGTCTTGAGTGTACTCTCAAAGGGATTCAAGATGAGCTGAAGCGCCTTCGGAAAAAGTCGCAGTTGATGAATGGAGATACGAGTGACTCGAGTGAGGATGAAATGTTTAGCAAGCGTAATTTAATAATTTGTGATCAATTGTGTTTTGATGTTTAAACTAATCATTGCTATATTACAGAAAGAAATTGGACCCCGGAGAAGCGGCGTCTTCGTCACCGAAGAACAGTGGCACATTGCAAAGACCGCGAGGACTTATACCGCAATAGGTGCCAGTTTGCTAGTGTCGCTTTTCCCGATGGATGTTTTATTGCACAGCAATTTGAGAGGGGGCAAATAAAAAATCCAGAATCGAGATGGTATTCGTCGCCCGCCACTCGATAAAAAGATCATTGATGTTCATCATTGTAAGAAATTGCTGCTTATAATCTTCTCCTAATATTTTGAATTGCAGGCAGAAGTAGAATAATTAAAATACTAATTACTGAGAACGACACATACGATACATTTTACAATATTTATCTAATAACGTTTAAAACACAGAATCTCGAACCTCATATCGGATAAATGATATTTTTAGATACCGTTCGACGCCAATTTAAAAGTACTTTCAACAAAGCTGCCCGCGCCAAAAAGGAAGTATGAAAATAGTAAAAAAAAGTATTAAAACAGTATAAAAAACCCGAAGTATTCGGAGTATGTCGTATTGGACAGATGGATACTACGTTTAATACTCTGTGTCGCCGCGAGGTCTTTAGTATTAAACAATTATCTCGGGAAATGTTCAAGTATTAAGTATGAAGGAAGTATGAGAATCAAATGACCTTGAAGTCTCAAGTATTAACAAGTATCGAGGGAAATGTTCAAATATTAAGTATGACCGAAGTATCAGAATTGTATTATCTTGAAGTCTCAAGTATTAAACAAGTATCGAGGGAAATGTTCAAGTATTAAGTATGACGGAAGTATCAGAATTGTATTATCTTGAAGTCTCAAGTATTATACGAGTATCGAGGGAAATTTACAAGTATTAAGTATGACGGAAGTATCAGAATTGTATTATCTTGAAGTCTCAAGTATTAAACAAGTATCTCGAGAAATGTTCAAGTATTGTGAATCAGAAAAGTATCAGAATTATATTACCTTGAAGTCTCAAGTATTAAACAAGTATCGAGGGAAATGTTCATATATTAAGTATGAACAAAAGCATCAGAATTATGTTATCTTGAAGTCTTAAGTATTAAACATGTATCGAGGGAAATGTTCAAGTATTAAGTATGTAGGAAGTATCAGAACGATATTATCTTGAAGTCTCAAGTATTAAATATGAAGAAAATGTCGGAATTAATTCCCTTAACATATTACATATTAACAAGTATCCAGCGAAATATTATCAAGTATTGAGTATTAAAAAAGTATGTAATGAAATATCAAAGTGAAACGTATTAAGCAAGTATTAAAATTAACGCATGTTGATCTTATAAAAAATTCCTGTCTGTCGGACTTAGAAATTTTCGCGTCCACTGGACTTTGAAATATTTTTTTGTCGACTGGACTTTGAAATATTTTGTCTGTAGCATCCTGGATAATTGCGTGTCCGGTGCACATCCTTTGAGAAACGGACTTAACTTTGACTTATTAAAATTGGTAATATATGTCGCTCAACAAGCGACCTCTTACCTTTGTGCTGATTCTTGATTGAAATTTCAGTTTTCTTGAGTCCCATCCGTTTATTTACTCATAAATATCTGTTCATTTGCGAAAGTATGGTGAATTTAACTGGAAGCATTTACATATCACAAATGGGGGTATATTTTTTCTATATCTTGAAATTTGTTGAAAATGTATGCTTGATTTTTAAAAAATTTGTATTCCATTGAGAAACGTTTGAAATGCTCTCCCGAACTCTCCGAATTTCACAAAAACGTACCTCAGTCAAAACGCATGGTTTGCAAATATTTTGTTATAAGTTATCGTAAATGACGCTTATATCATTTTTCAATTTTTTTATTATTGCATCTGAGTGAAAAAAATAGACAACATAGTTGTAACGGTCGCGTAACCGAGAATTACCGGGCTTTTAAATGAATGCTGAAGTGAATGACTGAGCATTAAAAGACGTGGACATTGACGGAGAAGTCGCAGGTGTTATCGAAGCCGTAGTCACTTGGGAAGAAAAACGAGACGATAGCGTGTGATTCGTCGAAAAAAATGAATTTTGAGGAGATGGAGACGTATACGGAGACGTCCGCGAAGACGTCCGCGGAGACATATACGGAGACGTACGCGGAGACGTACGCGGATATGCACGCGGTGACGTACGTGGATATGCACGCGGTGACACATGTCGAGAAAACAGGGAAGTGGTTGAACCAGGAGACGGTGACTGGGACGCTGCAGACGTTATGGGTGACGACGGTGGAGTGGAGACAGGAGACGGTGACCAGGACGCTGCAGATGTTACGGGTGACGCCGGTGGAGTGGAAGCAGGTCGTGATCTCCCAGTGATCTTCGCTTTGGCTCGTAGCGACCCAATCAGCAGGTTCAATATCCGATTGAATTGAGCTGGACTGAGAGGCTCGCATCCGACTGCCAGATTTTTCGATACAAAACCTGCGACGGAAATAAATGAATTTTTAGAGGTCATTGTCGACTGGCGCGAGCCGGTTGTTAACCCAAAATCAGCAGCGACAAGCGCGATCAGTAATTGACAGATGACTGGTCTGCTCGCCACACAAGTTCGGTAGGATTAAGTTACGTAAGTTTACGTTGGGACGGATTGGTACCGAGAACGCGCGAAGCGCCGGAGCCATATAACCCTCTGGTAAAGCGTATATAATCAGGTTCGTACTTGAAACCGCGGTACGAATCTTCTCCGGTATCGCCTGCTTTCCACTTCTGCCTCTTGCGCACATATTACGAAGAGCAGCTTCACCAACGATTAATTTCATCAGCCGCCGAACCATACTTTTCGGATCCTTATTGAACCGCAAGACGTTTACGACGTCGTCTCTGTTCACAAATACGCCGGAATTTCGTTGCAGTTCCACCTAGATAAAAGTATGTAAAAGAAATATAAAAGTAGCTTCTCACAATGGATATGAGAATCATGCGTTTCGATGCGATTTTAATGTATAGTACATACTTTCGAAGCCCCGCCGATACCGGCCAGTTTCATTAGAGTCGGTTCGGAGGATTCAGGTATCTGTGGGTCATCACAGAGATTTTTTTATTATTTGTAATACAGCAATTTCTAGAATTATATTTATATAATTCTAGAAATTTAATAAAAAAATTTAATAGTTTTTTATAGAATAAAAATAGAAGCAAAACCAGGCCCACTTTGGCTTTAGACTAAAAAATTTTGTTATTTCATGCAGAATTTTTGATAATTTTTTCAGATTTTTAAATTTGGGCTAACAATATGTTACCTTCAAAAAATCGTAAAAAACATAAATAAATGAAAAAAATCTGAAAAAATTTTCCAGTACTTTTTGGAGTTGGTCCAATCATATAAAAAAATTTGGACCAAATCCGAGAGATCGAGGGTCCGACCCAGGTCGAATCGGTATGGAATGCCCCATATGTAATCAAGAAACGTGATCCCACCTCGACGTACGTTAAAAACCCGAAAGTTGAGTTAGTTATAATTAAACATTTTAATATTGTTTCATTACCGGTTTGTTTGAATTTTCTCTCGCTTTGAGCGTATACTCTTCCTCGAGAACGCGAGCGAAAGTGTTGTAAAATTTAACCACATCGTCAGTTACTGGAAAAATAAATTAGTTACGTTGTGGGTAATTGAGACAATTTTTTTAAGTCACGCAATAAATTAAGTGGGGTGTACTAACTAAGGGGCAAAAGTGACTGCCACGATAAGGAAGGAGTTGGATTTGGCGGTGGGCTACTGGCATCGGTTCACGTAAAATACCAGTTGCCGTCTCACGTAAATTACCATCGCCGTCTGTATAATTGTGCGACAGCGACGTGCGATCGGTGTCGAAACGGGAATCAATTCTTTCTTCTCCAGAATTCTCCTCTTCGATCTTATTTTCGAGCTGTTTCTTCTCCTTTCTTTCTCGTTCATGACGCTCTTTTCTTTCAGCCTCTTTTTTCCTGCTCTTTCCCTCTTCCGATTCTTTTTGTTGCTGGTCTGTTTTCTGTAACATATTTCTTTCTTCATTTTTTTCGCGCGATCCTTCTTCTTCAACAGCTTTTTGTCGTTCACAGCGCTTTTTTCTCTCAATCTCTTCGTTTTCTCTATAATTTTCTCTTTCCACTGCTACTTTTTCTTCATAACACTTTTTTCTTTCGGTTTCTTTCTCTTTCTCTGTACGCTTTTCTTTTTCTGCTGCTTTTTTGTTCATAATACTGTTTTCTTTCGTTTTCTTTTTCTTTTCGCTTTCTTCTTTCGTTTTCTTTTTCTTTTCGCTTTCTTCTTTCGTTTTCTTTTTCTTTTCGCTTTCTTCTTTCGTTTTCTTTTTCTTTTCGCTTTCTTCTTTCGTTTTCTTTTTCTTTTCGCTTTCGTCTTTCGTTTTCTTTTTCTTTTCACTTTCTTCTTTCGTTTTCTTTTTCTTTTCGCTTTCTTCCTTCGTTTTCTTTTTCTTTTCGCTTTCTTCTTTCTTTATCTGCTGCTTCATGTCCTTCAAAATGGTTCCTTCTTTCTTGTTCTGCTTTTTCTCGTTGTCCTCGTCCTTTTTTTCTTTCCTGTTCTGCTTGTTCTCTTTGTACTTGTCGTTTTTTTCTTTCCTGTTCTGCTTGTTCTCTTTCTACTTTTCGTTTTTTGCTTTCCTGTTCTGCTTGTTCTCTTTCTACTTGTCGTTTTTTCCTTTCCTGTTCTGTTTTTTCTCGTTCTTCTTGTATTTTTCGTTCCTGTTTTGCTCTTTCTCGGTCTTCTTGTATTTTTCGTTCCTGTTTTGCTCTTTCTCGTTCTTCTTGTATTTTTCGTTCCTGTTCTGCTCTTTCTCGTTTTTCTTGTTTTTTCCTTTCCTGTCCGGATTCATCTTGTTTATCTTGTTTCTTATTTATTTCGATTGCTTTTTCTTTTGCTTCCTCATAGAGGAAGCCTTGTTTTCGTGAAATTTTTTTTTTTTCGAGATTTTCATGTCAGTACACTCAGCATGGTCCAAAACGTCGAGAAAAGTGGTTTGTGCGAAATGTCTGTATATGTGTGTGTGTGTGTGTGTGTGTGTGTGTGTATGTGTGTGTGTGTGTATGTGTGTATGTGCACGTTTTTTTGTTTACACGATTGCTGTAATTTTTTAAGAATGTTCTTCAAATTTGGCACGCACGTTCCCTATCATAAAATACTGTATGGGATTGTATTTGGCGCGAATCGGTTAGGAAATTCAGATTTTACAGCATTTTGAACATTTGGCAAAAATCGTTTTCGCGATATAACTTCCGCAAATTGAGAGATATCGGGATGAAATTCTGTACGACAATAGACCACCTTAAAACCATGACTTGTATCAAATTTGGCGAAAATCGGTAAAGCAGTTCTCATGTTATTGCAAATTCATTATTTTTTCAAATGTCTGTAAGTACTATAGCTCCTGTAAATTATGAGACATCCGATTGCAATTTCGAACATGTCATTGATTATTATCACAACGTTCATTGATAATTATCGATGAGTTTCGTCGAGGAAACTGCCATTGTGTCGGTAAATTTGGATTTTGCTGCATGAAAAACAAAAAAAAGCCGGCACCCAAAAAAAAATCGGAAAAAAATTTTTGCAGAATTTTCTCAAATTTGATTCACGTATGGACAAGCATGGACCACGTTTCGAGTACAAATTTGACGCGGATCTGAAAAGCCGTTCAAATTTTATGGCATTTAGAACATTTTGAAAAATCTCGTTATCACGCTGGATCATGCAAATTACAAGGTACCGGCTTCTAATTTGGTCCACACATTCACTATCATGAACCAAGGGTTGGGTACAAATTTGAGGGAAATCGGTTCGGTGGTTAAAATCTTACATTTTTATTTATTAAAAAAAAACAGCCGAAAAAACCTGCAAAGTAGAACCTTGCAAATTGCTTCCTCAGTATTCTACACTTTTGACGATGCTTCCTCTATGAGGAAGCCAAAATTGATCAACATACTTCCTCATAGAGGTAGCATCGTCAAAAGTGTAAAATACTGAGGAAGCAATTTGCAAGGTTCTACTTTGCAGGTTTTTTTCTCTATGGTTTTCTTTCTCTTCACCTTCTCGTTTTTCATCGTTCTTTCTCTTTTCTACCTCTTTTTCTCGGTGCCTTTTATTTCTGCCCTCCTTTAGCTTACGTTTTTTCTTCTCTGCGTCTTGTTGTTCGTACTGCTTTTTTCTTTCATCTTGTTTTCTCCACATCTCTCCTTTTTCGCTGCTTCACGCTTCTCATTATGCTTTCGTCTTTCAGTCTTTTTTTCGCGCTTTTTCTTTCTCTCTAGCTGTCTTTCCTGTTTTTCCTTTAGCTTTGCTTCTTTTTCTTCAGTGTACCGCTCCTTTATTTCCGCTGCTTCTTCACACTGCTTCTTATCGTCGACTTTCTTTTCACGCATGTTTTCCGCATCTTTTACTAGTTGTAGATTTAACGGCTGCGATAAAATAACATCTGTCTTGATGCGCGGTCGCTTCACGTCAGTCTCATTTTCCAAAAAAAAATTGTTGCTATTCATGAGTTCCAGATTTCTCTTGACTGCAACTTCGCTTTTCCCCTTCGCTTCGACCTTCTTCGCTTCTTTCTTTTCTGCGTTATTTGTGTGCACCGACAACTTTAGATGGGGATGTTTTTTCGATTCGCATAGCAGAATTTCACCATCTTTCGTGACTTTGAGGGAGTTTAACTACTTTTTGTCGCCTATAAAACGGATTACAAGGATTCAGAACATCATAACCTGTAATTGTATCATTTGAAAAAAATCGATCAAAATGCCTTCAATTACTGTGGCAAAAAACCTTTAAAAAATCGTGGAAAATGGTTTCTTTTGCGTTTTACGGAAAAATGTTTAATTACAACAACAAAAAATAAAATAGTGCAACAGTAACTGGGTGAACGCGTGAAGCACGCGTATGTCCTAGTCCCCTCTTAAAAAAGACATGGCTTAAATATCTCGAAATATATCGAAATCTTGAAGCCAGCTTTCAAGCGTTTCGATTGGCCGGCGCAGCTTCGATATAAAATCGATTCGGTGTCATGGCCGCCGCGGAGTCACGCGCGCATTTTGAATCGCTGTGTAGGCCACAAGAAAAGATAAATGAAAAGCAAAGAGTTGGAGCGAAGCGAGCACGTTGTTGCTAGTAAATCTAAAAAATCCGAGCTTGGGAGGGTGATTCGTAGGGGGACTTAGAAAATCTGCAGCTTAGGTGTGTCATTTGACCCTGACCGGTTGTTTTTTCCTATAAATGTGATTGAGAAAGGAAAAAAGAACTTACTACTCTCTTTCAGAATTTTCGCCTCGTAATATCTTCGATTCCATAAGAGGTTAACGACGTCACCGTTGGAGTACGAGGAGAAAACAAGATCGCTTTTCGCTATTACAGTTGTGGATTTCTCATCTATCCAATATACTAAACAATAGGGTTCGTCTTTATTCATTGTTAGGCACCTCTATCTGTTAATACGTGGCATCTGTGAACAAGCGGGAAATGCAACTTCTCAACCATGTGAATAATGTTTTTTTTTCTCATAAAACAGACATGACACATCGAAAGTAAAAATGTTGAATGTTTATAACATCGTATTCTATCCAGAAATGCAAAAAAATCGATTTAAAAAATGTTCACACTGTGATGATCACTTCATTCAAAATAAAAATAAAAATGTCGATGATTTAACGTAGATCGCTGCCGTTGAGTTCATTCCGCATAAAGTCGAGAAAAATTAAAGAGAATTGCAAACACTTCCCGATAGTATAAAAATCGGAAGAAATGCATGCTCATTAAGGGTACTAAAAAGATAAATTTCGTATAATAATATTTTTAACCCTCCGTGAAAATGGTCAGAAAAAGCATAAAATTACAAGAAACATGGATTTCAGTCCTGAAAAGACCGAAAAACTACGAAAAAAGCAAAAAAACTGCATCCGTTTACCTATGGAAACACCGACGCCGTGTGTACACTGACCCTTTGAGGGAACAGTCGCCACTTGCACAGACTGGCATTTGCCTGCTATTGGCTAAATCCGGATGCCACTTGAGCCTTTTGTCCACACTACCAAATAGATTTTTTAGGGGGGGAAGTCGAAGCCCGTACTTCATTCGTTGGACAGAAATTTCAGTTCCAAATTTCGACTGTTCCTTAAAAGACACAGTTTACACACGGAGGGTTAAAAATGTTATTAGCAAATTCCAGAAAAAAATTGTTTAACACATCTACCGGTTACCTAAATTATTTTTTTAATGAAAATGATTTGTTTTTCTGAATACGTATGCATTATTTCAGATTCTTAAGTTGACTTTAAATTTTGTGTGTTTTTGATATAAAAACCCCTGTACAAAACACGTTGTCATCGTACACGTCGTCCACGAATGACGACTCGTCGAACGACGGCATCTTTCAGGACCAACCGGGGGAAACGTCGATGTTGCGTCACGAGGTGCAGCAGTGACAGAACTCGCCCTCGCCGAGGACCCACTGGGGTCACGATCGCGACAATTCGTGGTCGTCGGAGTCACTCCGCGAGTCACTCCTAATTCGTGATGATCGTTGTCAGGGACACATCTGCAAGCGACTCTCCTACATCGTGTCCCTGGCAACGATCATCACGAAGGAGGCGTTGAGAATAACGCGAAAAAAGAAAGGAGACAGTCGGTTATCGTCGCACACCCGAGCAGGTTACACGTGACGAGCGAACAGTTTAAGACGACCCGCGAGTTTGTGCTTATGAATAAAATCGTAAATTGGATTAAGTGTTTTCAAGAAGACACGGCGACGTGTTGAAGCGATCAGCGTGCCGACCGGAACGACGAGCGAAGGCGTCCTGCCAAGCCCAACGACGTGCGGTGTGAGGAAGCCGTCGCCGTGAGAAACGGCGGTTTCGGACATCGTGCGGCATCGGAGAACTTTAAAAAATCGGACGATCTACAGGGACATTTTTTTCGAACGCAGAAGTTAGCGGTGAGTCGATAAAAAAATCTGTAATAGTACATTATGATACGAGTGCGGAAAAACTTTTTCTCACGAGCTGAGAATAAGTTTTTCTGCCGAGTATCGTATACAACTTTACTTTACAAGGCGTGAAAATGAGGTTTGGCGCACGCCTCGCGTGCGTGAAACCACGTATCCCGCACCGAGTGTCATCAAAAATGTAAATTAAAAACAGAACGAAAATTCGGTCACAGCTTTCCCGTCCTGCTCGTGACTCGCTTTTTTCGCTCGTCTTTTGGTTTCCGCGTGACTTGCGTATCTCGCTATCGGTCAACGATAGTGAGAGCGGCAGCGACGTTTGGAGCAAATAGTGATTCTCCGGGTCGGCAAAAACGTTTCACGGATCGAGTTGATCCTCGAAACCGAACTATGGGCTCACTTTGCCGATCTTACTAAGCTCAGCCAGCTGAGGTCGCGGGGCTCGATCTGCGGATATTCGGCTCTCTCGCTGTTGTCATCCGAGGAAGCGATTTGCCTCCTTCCACTGACGCCGAAAGGCGAATCACAGTGCTCGCGGTGGAGTGACTCCGACGACAACGAGTTGTGGCGATCGTGACTCCAGTGGGTCCTCGGCGAGGGAGAGTTCTGTCACTGCTGCGCCTCGAGCCGCGACATGGACGTGTCCCTCAGTTGGTCCCAATAGATGCCGTCGTTCGATGAGTCGTCATTCGTGGACGACGTGTATGATGACGACGTGTTTTGCACACATATTTTCTATGTAAAAAACATAACATTTAAAGTCAGCTTAAAAATCCGTATGAAAATCATACGTATTCAGAAAAACGAACGAATCATTTTCATTTAAAAAATAATAATTTGGGTCACCGATAGATTTGTAAAAAAAATGTTTTCATTAATTTGTTAATAACATTTTTTAATTATTATTATGCGAAATTAATCTTTTTAGTACCTTTAATGAATATGAATTTGTTCAGATTTTTATACCATCGAGAAGTGTTTGCAATTTTCTTTCATTTTTCTCGAATTTATGCAAAATGAATACTGCGCCACCGATCTACCTTAAATCATCAAAATTGTTTTTTTATTTTTAATTAAGAGTTCGTGTCCGAAATTGCATCCAGTATGTAAAACGGTGAATGAGCGAAGAAATCAGAGACTGAACTCATTCACTTATTCAGTTGGTGATTTCTTCGCTCATTCACCGGTTTATTCGCTTGCTGGAATTTCTGATACACGCTCTTAATTCAAAATAAAAATCCGATGTCGATAATTTAACAGGCGAGCCGCGTTCCGCGGTGAGCTCCGCTCAATTGACAAGGTTAAACAGAACTCGACCGGCTATCGTTTGTAAGATCTTCGTTTGTTTTTAATTTCGTTGTCTTTTTACGCTCACTCGCCGTCGAACGTTGCGTTCAACAATCGCGGGGTGCGCAAGCGAATACCCCTGCACCCGACGAGATGCGCGATCTCGGCGGACGTAAACTCGCCGTTGACGGACGGCGACTCGTCGAACGATTTCCAGGACCGACGGGGGGGCCTCCCCGTTCCACCTCGAGACTCGCCTCATTCGCTCATCTCTTTGCTTCATCCTAGCTGGCCTAAAAACGCTTCTCGCGCTCCGTAGCGTCGCTCGCTCCCCACGCTCTCATCGCTCGAACCGCGTGGCATGCGGATCTCACTGATGTCGGTCAGCGACAGTGGCAGCGGCAGCGACGTCTCGCGCCTATAGCGATTCTCCGGGTCAACGGGCGAGAACGTTTCACGGGTCGAGTTGATCTTTAAGACCGGACATTGGGCTCTCTTTGGCGATCTTACTGAGCTACCGGCACAGCCAGCTGAGATTTCGGGGCTCGTCCTGCGGATACTCGACTCTCTCGCTGTTGGCATCCGAGGCGGCGATTTGCCTCCTTCCAACGGCGCCGACGGACGACTCACAGCGCTCACGTTGAAGTGACTTCGGCGATGACGAGTTGTCGCGATCGTGACTCCAGTGGGTCCTCGGACAGGGCTAGTTGGAGTATTATTTTTCGATCAATTTATTTATTAACGCGAATCCCACATTTTCGTAGGTCTCGAATACAATTCGACACTTACAATATTCAATTTTCGGCACCTTGCGATACCTTTAATTTCCATCGCACGAGACACTGCTTGCCATATTTTGTGTGTTATAATTCTCTAGGAACGCTATTTCAAACTTTTGTCAATCTTATTGCAATCGTTGCGGGAGCGTGAAATAGAAGTCGCACGTCGTACCTGTATTAACTTTCATCCGACGAGGGTCGGCAGGGGTACATATTACTCTTTGAAATTCTCTAGGGGCGCAGTTTTTTCATCAGTGTTATTTCTTACGGTTTAAGCACAAGATTTTTATTTTTTAATTTTTTTAAGTGTTACAATCATAGTTCATGGTATTCTAAATGTACAGGATACAAAAATATAAGGGGGCGAGACGTTTAAATAATTTTTAACGATTTTTAATGTGTTTTTTAATGTTTTGGGACAATAATTGAAGACATTTAGTTTGATTTTTTTTTTTTTTTTTTTTTTTTTTCAAATTACATAATCACTTTTTTTTTTTTATTTATTTAAAGTCGCATCAACATCGGAGGTTATTAGCGACTCCTTCGTATTTTACAATATTTACATTTTGTTTGGTTGGTTTGAATATCTTGATTGTCCGGGAACGCGCGCACCGCTCAAGGGGAGCCGACGTGTGTCATTTGTCTGCGCAAAAATATAGAAAATAAACCTAGACAGAGTGAGCGGAAAATTTGGGGAGTACCAGATCCAACGAAAAAGCACCCTGGAAAACTCATGCGAGGCATCACAAAGCGAAAATCAAGGTACGCTGCTGAAAAAACAAGAGAAAACTGCTGGGTAGCCCGATTTTGAGGTTACCTGCCGAGGGGACTGCGACGTAAGGGGTACCGCGCGACTATCAAATGACAAGTAGTGACATCTCTCGGACGACCAAAGGAGCTACATCGATCTCGGTCGATAAATCGATTGAGGATACACCGAGCAGTCACGCAGCCCCATCTTGCGATAACGATAAGGAACCCAGCCTATCCACTTACCATACTCCGAAGACAAGAGGCCGACCGTCATCTGCCCAACTGCTTCAGCGCGAAAAAAGCGATACTCGCTCCATACGGGAATTTGTCATACAAAAACGGAAGCGCAACGGATCATCAGAAGAAGATTCTCCACAGACAACCTCCAGAGGAGACTCGAGATCACACAAAAAATCCATGGTATTCGCGAATTCTCCCAGCGAAGACGAATATCCCAACGAATCATCCACGAAATACAGCGAGATATTTGAATTATCGATACCGCGAGAAAATTCTGATTCAAATATGGAAGTAGTACTGGACAGATTGCAGAAGATGGCAGAAGAAAGTGCAAAGCAATTCAACATCGTCAACAACAAACTAAGCGCCGCAGAAGATAATCACAAGGAAAACTTCAGGGCGATTCAAGATCAACTACAAAAAAATAAAGACGAATACACAAAGGCACACAAAAATCTCGAAGAGCGGCTACTGCAAATAGAAAAAAAAGAAAACGAAAGGGACCAGAAGTCGCAAGAACGCTTTGCAAAGCTCGAGGAAAAAATAGAAGCAGCACCGCGAATTGACCCCGAGGCAAATAGAAGAATAGATTTCCTTGAGCACAAAGTAGAAATGATGGAAAAGGCAGCAATAAAAAATAATATAATTATAAAAGGTGTAAAAGCCGATCCAAAAAATCCAAAAGAGGCCCTAAACACTTTTCTCGCAGCGGAATTCGACGCAGAGGATAAAATCATTGACCAGCGCACTATCAAAACGGGCTCAGACACAATGTACTCGGTCAAACTGGATAGCTGGACGACTAAAAGCGACATTCTGAAGAAAAAGAAGCAACTGCAAGGCCAAGAAATCTACATAAATAGCGAATTGACGTACAAGGAACGGCATACGGGCAAGCAAATCCGAGACCTGGCCAAGCAACACCGACTGCAAGGATGTCACGTCAAGATTGCGTATAAGAAGCTCGAAATTGACGGAATTTGGCATCACTGGGACGAGAAGAGCGAGGCCCTGGTCAAGTCCAGACAGTCGCCGAATCCGATGCCCCTGCGAAACCAGCCCGAAAAACGGTCTCTAGGCGCGATCCCAAAAAACTAAGAGAATTCAAGATCGCATTCTGGAACGTTCACGGATTCTCCAACGTCGAATCATCCTCAACACTACAGCAGGCTCAAATCAGCTGCATTAGCGAAACCTGGCTAACCAACAACCCACAAACTACTCCGCAGTTCCTGAAGGACTCCCACTGCGTCTGGAGCGAAGCGGTCAAGGAATACAGCAGGGGACGTGGAAGCGGCGGCCTCGCCATTTTCACAAAACTGAGTGACATGGAAGTAATCGACGTCAGCCCGTGGTGGATTTTCGTGAGCGTACCTCTTTCCGATACAAAAATTATAATAGGATCGATATATTTCAAGCCCGATTTACAACTAGACGTAATATTAGATTCACTGCAAATTTTACTGGACGAGATTAGAGAGAAACAAGAGCCGGAGTTTTTCGTTATCGGAGGCGATTTTAACTCTAGAGTGGGGGACCAAGATTTTATGCCGAGTGAATTTTTCGAAGATACGAATCTTTACGACAATATTCTTACGTCTGATCGATTAATCAACCAAAGAGGGTCCCAAATACTGGAATTTATGACAGAAAATAATGTTATACTCGTAAACGGTAGATCGATAAGTGACCGTCCGGCACGGTCAACTTTCAACAGCGTAATAGGGAAAAGCGTCATAGACCTTGTATGGGTAAATTCAGCTGGGGCCGACTGGGTTAAGGATTTTAAAGTCAAAATAGAACCCACACTCTCTGATCACTTTCCCGCCGAACTGGTACTATGGAAGGACATTATGGTAGATACAACGATAGTGGAAAGTGAACAGGGAGAAATTAAAAACACCGACACACCACTAACTAGAATAAAATGGAAGGCTGAATGCGGGGAAGCATATTCAAATGAATTAGCAGAGTTAAACCCACAAATTAACGACTCCCCGGGAATCCTGCCATCTAACTTATACGAAAACTTAATTTCCGCAATATCCGAAGCAGCCAGGGCAACAGGCATGTCGACAAGCAAAAACTCCGGGAGACTCTGGATTAAGGGTAAACCTTGGTTTGATAAAAAATGCGTCGAGTTCAAAGCCAAGCTCCGCGAAGCCCGAAAAATATACGAAGACTCTGATTTCTCTGAAGCGTACAAGGAGAATTTCTTTGAATGCAAAAAAGCTTATAAAAAAGAAGTGGAAAAGAGCAAAAAGCAATACACCCAGCGAATCATAGATAGCTTTGCAAATATAAACACTCCGTCCGAATTCTGGAGCGCGGTCAGAAAATGCAAACCAAGGAATAACTTTTTCCCGCCTCTTCCGGTAGAAGTATGGAATGCATTTTATAGCGTGGTGTACACTCCGCGAGTGGCTACAAGTATAACGTACTACGGGCCCGGCTGTGAAATTCTGGACGGCCCTGTATCAATAGGAGAGTTAGAAAAAGCGTTAGGGAAAACCAAACTTGGCAAAGCCCCTGGGCCAGACCAAATTTCTAATGAATTTATTAAAGCTCTACCGCCGAACTGGAAAATGTACCTACAGAAATTATATAACAGAGTCCTTGAGAGCGAAAACGTCCCTCCGCAGTGGTCCAGAGCCCTACTAACAATGGTATTTAAGAAAGGTAATAGACAAGACCCCGCAAACTACCGAGGAATTGCGTTGGTCAACAACATGACAAAAATTTTCACCGGAATATTAAGAGACAGATTAAACATGATAACAGAACGTTTGAACATTATCCCGGAATCCCAGATGGGCTTCAGGAAAGGTCGCAGCTGTGTAGAGAGTATTTTCACCCTCACGGCCGCAATACAATTACAGCTAAGACTCGGCCACAGAGAAATATACGCAATTTTCGTTGACTTCAAACGCGCCTTCGACACCATCCCGCATGCCAGATTATGGGAGAAATTATATAGATTCGGAATCAGCCCTAAATTCATCCGGATAGTAAAAAAACTGTACGAGCAGGCATACGTGCAAGTCGAAAGCCAGGGTAAATTGTCGAGTGAATTCGTGGTCTCCGAGGGCGTGTTACAGGGCGAGTCGCTGAGCCCGGATCTGTTTCTACTCTATATAGCAGACTTCGAATCTTTCTTCAGAGACAAAGGGTTGATAGGACTAAACATAAATGGCATCCTAGATATACTAATGATCCTTTACGCTGACGATACAGTAATTCTAGCGCACTCACATATAGATCTGAAGAAAAAATTAGAAACCCTAGAAGAATACTGCACATCGAATAGCCTGCAAGTAAACGTTAACAAAACGAAAATAGTAGTCTTTAAAACCGGCGGAAAAGCGCGTAAAATGGAGGACCATCTTACAAGGTACCGAGGGGAAGTGATAGAAGTCGTCAAGGAATACACGTATCTGGGAATCCCTATCTCGAGTTCTTCTCTAGGCCTTAGAGCTGCACAAGCGGCCTTGAATAAAGCTAAAATAGCGTCGAGCACGTCTCTGAAAATACTCTCAAATGCGAAATGCGACTCGTGGGACGCCTATGTGAAGGTGTACGAGAGCATGGTTTTGTCGACCGCCCTGTACGCCTTCCCCGCGTGGGGGCTGAGATATTTGGATTATATAGAATCTGCGCAATCTTGGTTCTTCAAGAGACTACTGTTACTACCGAAAAATACACCAAACGTCGCTCTCAGACTAGAACTGGGGCTGACAAAAATATCTCATAAAGCGATGAAACTCGTCTGGGACTGGTTCATCAGAGTTTTAGAGTTAAACGACGAATCATTCACAAAAGCGTGTATGGTTAGGCTCATACAATTGGATGTAAACCTTGCAGGCGAAAATAAATACAATTGGGCCTCGCAATTTAAAACATTTCTAAGTAAAGTAAACGCACTCGACTTGTGGGCAAACCCCGAACCGGGCTTGTGGAGGTCTAGAACTGAAGAAGTATTTGAGAGTTATAAACTGATCTTGAAATCCGAAGACCTAGTAAAATGGTACATGACGAACTCCTGCCAACTCGAGATTTCGCGAACATTTAGTGACGGCATTGCAAAACATCTTAGGCTACGTCTCCCGTTGGCAGTAAAACGCACAATAACACAGATTCGACTGGCCAACCTAGTTACATGTAACCTCAGCTACAAACTATGCACAGGAAAACTAGATCCACAGCAAATTTGCCAAAACTGCAATCTAACAGAATGCGAAAGTGTGCTACATTTTTTACTCCGCTGCCCATTATACGAACCATATAGAATACATTATCTAAGCAATCTAATCAGCGAGGAGAGAGCAGACGATGACATGCTCCTTCTGCTAGCTACAAGTGATCCAAAGATTCTTAAGAAGATATTTAATTATGTAAGCCGAGCCCTAATGTTAAGAGCTTTCTCGCTCCACGTGTAACGGGGAAGAAGGAAAAATAAGAAAAAGCTACTGTAAAGAAAATATATATATGAATAAGCAAAAGCAAACAAACTGTAAACAATGTAAAAAATGCGCTACCCCCTTGCTATAGGGATAACTGTGTATCCCTTTTGACAGCAATAAAAATATACATACATACATACAATATCTTGATTGTCTTATGCTATAATTTGTCATATAGTCCGATTGCTTTAGTGAATTCTAAAGTTTGGGTGGCTTCAGTATTCTCGTTGACGCAATTTTTCAGGATTTGTGGCATCTGGAAGTTGGTCCTTTGTGTGTGATATTTGGGGCAATCCACGATGATGTGTTGGACTGAGAGTTGTGTGTTGCATAGGTTGCACGTTTCAGCTTCGGATTTTTTGAATAAGTGGACGTGTGTGAGGTTTGTGTGGCCGATTCTCAGCCGTGTTATAGCACTCTGGTCTTTTCTTTCTGTGAAATCTGGGGGTTTCTCCCAGATGGATTCCCTTATGTCGTGTAGTTTAGTCAGACGGCTTGTGGACCAGAGCGCGTTCCATTTGTGTAGAACAGCTTGTCGTATTTCGCGTTTAAGTTCCCGTAGTGATACCTTGATGTCATTTTCGTCGTTTGGCGCCTCTGAGGTAGCTGTTTTCGCTGCGTTGTCCGCTTTTTCGTTTCCATCGATGCCCTGGTGGGCTGGTACCCAGACCAAGATGACTTCCTTGTTTTCGGTTGCGAGATCAAAGAGTTTCTTCTGTATGAGTTGAATTTGGGGGTCTGTGTTTAGCGCGTTCTCTATGGCTACTAGTGTCGACATAGAGTCTGTGAAGATTGCCACCCGAAGGATGTTAGTTTTCTCGATAATTGATAGAGCTTGAAGGATAGCGAAGGCCTCGCAGGAGAAAATCGAGAAGGCTGTCGGTAGTTTGTACGATACTACAGCGTCATCTAGAACTATGGCACATCCTCGTTTGTCTGCTATTATGGATCCGTCCGTGAATACTTTTGTGTGGAGCGCGTATTTGTTGTTTATTAATTTGGTGAACGCCTCGCGGTGATTTGTCGGTGAGAGATGTAAGTCTAGGTCTATATTTGGGCGGATGATGTTCTACGGAGGGAGGGGGTTTATAGTTCTGCGGTGGACTTTTGGCAGTGGGAAGTCGAGCTCCGACAGTGCTTGTTTTCGTCTAAGTTGGAGTGGCTTAGGAAGGCGTGGGCGGTTTATGAACTTCGTTGGATCGATTTGGGCGAGAGGTTCGATTTTTTGGGTTGAGCAAATTTGTCCCATTCTTCTCAGGGAGATTGGCGGTTCGAACGCTTCAGCTAGAACGCTCTGGTTCGGACTAGACTTGAACGCTCCAATTGCTAGCCGAATTGCAGTTGTCTGTATTGGGTTCAACATGTTTAAGATGTGCTCTGAGGCTGCGCTGTAGATTGTGCATCCATAGTCGAGTTTCGTTCTGATTGTTGCTCTGTAGGTTGTTATAAGGATTTCTCGGTCAGCTCCCCAATTTTTGGAGGCTAAGGCTTTCAGGAGATCTAGCCGCTTCTTACATTGGGCTTTTAATATTTTTATGTGGGGTGCCCAGGACATAGTGGTATTGAAAGTTAGACCCAGTATTTTGATCGTGTTCACCCTTTCAAGATTTGCGTTATTGAGGTACAGGTCGACGGGCGGCGAGTTGGTTGGGCAGGTTTGGGAGAACACTATAAATTTCGTTTTGGATTGGGAAAATTTAAAACCGCATTTGTTCGACCAAGATACCAGTTGATTAAGAATATCTTGAAGAATTTCTTGAGTAGTGGACAAATTTTTTCCGGAGCACAAGATCGTTAGATCGTCGGCGAAAAGGAGGCCCTTCGCTGGCGGGTTGATATTTCTAAGAATGTCGTTTATAGCGAGCAGGAAAAGCGTTACGCTCATTACTGAACCCTGAGGGAGTCCGTTTTGGGTTTTGGCCATCTTCGATGTGTAGTTTTTTACCCGGACTACGATCGATCTGTCGCTTAGGAAATTTTTGGTGAAGGCGATGATATGTCCCTGTAGTCCCTTCTCCTTCATGATCTCGATGACTCGGTGTTTCCAGATCATCTCGTACGCCTTTTCAATGTCCATGGAGACGGCTATAGTGTGTAGATTGTTTGAGAATGCGTTGCATATGAGATCTTCTATCTGCATCAGGTGGTCGGTGGTTGATCGGTGTTGCCGGAAGCCACTTTGGAGAGGGGAGAGCCAGTTTTTCGTTTCGATTGTCCACTTAAGGCGTCGATTTATCATTTTCTCGAGTAGCTTGCATAAGTTACACGTCAAAGATGTTGGCCTATAATTTTTCGGGTTTGTGCGGTCTTTTCCCGGCTTAGCGATTGGAACAACCGTAGCCAATCTCCAAGTCTGCGGAAAGGAGTTTGTAGTCCATATCTGGTTGTACATTTTGAGAAGGAACTTCATGGCCGATAGTGGTAGGTTTTTAACAAGAATAGTGGGGATACCATCAGGCCCTGGGCTCGAATTCTTGCTTCTCGATAGAGCTATTTGGAGTTCCTCTTCGGAAAATGCGGCGTTTATTGAGTTTTCGTTCTCCAGGGGCGGCTCTTCGATTTCTGGTTCTTGCCCGTCTGGTGGCCTTAGACTCTCTTCCGTGTCGCTCTTGAATTTCAAGATCTCGGGGCTGTAGTTCTGGTCATCTGAGTTGGAGGAGAAGGTATCTGCGAGTAGATCCGCCATCTCTTGTAGATCAGAGACAGCATTTCCATTTTGGTCATTCAAAAATGTAGTGAAACTTGATCTCGATTGGCCTTCGATTCGTTTAAGCCCGTTCCAAATTTCGTTAATCGGGGTGTTCCTGTTGAAAGAGGACACGAATGATCGCCATGAGTCTCTCCTGCTGACTTTTACCAATCTTCGGGAGCAGGCCCGTAGTTTCTTGTGCTCTATTTTGTTCACTAAGGTTTTGTGTCGTTTATATGTATTGAAGGCGTGTTTTGCTTTTTTTATTGCGTCTTCACATTCCTGATTCCAGCAGGGGATTTCCTTGGGCTTTCCTCTGTTTTTTTTCTTGTCGGTATTGATTCGTCCGCTGACGAAAGAGATATCCACCATCTCCTCTGTCTCATATTCCGCGTGGTCGATTTCCCCTATTAGAATGTCCATTTTCTCCGCAAAGAGCGCCCAGTTTGCTTTGTTAAAATTCCAGGAGGGCACGCTATTTTGAGTGGGTTCTATCGGGTTGTTGGAACTGAAGTTTGAATAGAGATGAATGGGGAAGTGATCGCTGTCTGATAGATCGTCATCGGCTGTCCATTCTATCGCGTGTTTAATGCTCGCCGAGCATATGCTAAGGTCTATAGCGCTTAGTGATCCAGAAATACAGTTGAAATGTGTGGGTTCGTTCTCGTTTAGTAGCACTAGGTCGGGATTTTCAAGCCATTTTTCTACAGTCTTTCCTCTGCTATCTGTTTTATTTGAACCCCAATGTGTACTGTGGCTGTTAAAATCCCCTGTTATGATTAGTGGACTGGGCAGTTGATTTGTTAAGTTTTCTAAGTCCGCAAGCGTTAGAGATTTGCTATTAGGAAGGTAGACGTTGCATATCGTAACTTTATGTGGGATTAAGACTGAGACGGCCACGGCTTCGATATTAGAGATAAGGGGAATTTCTTCGCTCGGAATGTTGTTTTTGACGTACGTCGCCACTCCCCCGCTAGCGTGTTCGGTGTTCGTTTGGTTTTTGAAGAACTTATTAAAACCTCGTATTTCTGCGCAATGATCGTTCTTAAAATTAGTTTCTTGGAGGCATAATATGTTTGGAGAATGTTTGTTTCGAAGAACCTGCAGGAACTCACGTCGGGCATAGAAGCCGTTGAGGTTCCACTGCACTAAGATCATTTCATTTCTTGTAGGTCCATTGAGCAATCAGAGAAATCGTCGTCAGTAGCGGAGACTGGTTGGCTGCCGCTTTGCAGCGGGGATTTTGACTCCAATTTCTTGATCGTTCTGCTGAATCGATTTTTGAGGCCTCGGTTTGTTAGGAAGGGATATAGGCCTCTCAGCATATTGCTCAGTTTATTTTTACTCAGAGAGAATTCTGTTGCCACTTCGTCCAGGTTTTGGTTGCTTTGAGCCTTTTCCCAGAAATTCTTGAATTGTTTGAAGTTCAGTGGGTATTCTTCTGCGTTGCTGTTGATCTCATTTTCTAGGTTTTCGAAAGGCTCTTGTGTTGGGTTGATTTCCTCTGTTATTTTCTTAACCTTTCGGGATTTCTTTTTGCGGTTTTGTGAGGTAAACTCGCTTACCGGCAGCGGGAGAGCTGGATAGTTCTCCTTGTTGATCCGAGTTACACTGGTATCGTCGGAGAGCGAGGTGGACTCTGACAGGGGACGCTTGGCCGGCGGGGAGGTGCTGGGGAGTCTCGCGGTTTCCAGTTCCCCTGTCGGGTTTTCGAGGCTCTCATTTGATGGTGATGAGTCTTTGCTCGGTCCTGGAGGGGGAGCGGAGCTACGTTGAGGACACTGTTTGGCTAGATGGCCTTCTTTTTTACAGACAAAACATCCCAGCGAGTCCGTTGTTACGAATATCGTATAGTTTGTGTCATCGAATTTGATTTGAATCGTTTCTGGAAGTTTTGGTACATCGTCCGGCGCCACGAAGGCTTGTCTTCTGAAGCCCAGGATGTGTGAGAAATCAGGGTTTTTTATTCCCGCGCGGAGAAATTGGAGCTGCGAAGTCAAGCTGATATTCCTGGTTCTCAAAATGTTTTCTATTTCCTCGTGTGGGATTATCGGTGGGACGTTTGAAAATACGACTCTTTGATTCTTTGTTATTAGTGGACGAATCGGCAGACTTTGACCTTGGACTATGATCGTCTTGTGGTTCTCTGTTAGGTCGTCGGCGATGGCTTTCGTCGATACGTAGACACAAATTCTACCGTTTGAGATTTTTTATATGAATTTTATCTGTTCTTTACCTATTTTTTGTGCGATTGCTACTACGTATTCTTCTAAGTTCGAGTCTTCGATGGAGTCGACTATAATCGCTTGATCTTTGCCGGGGAAGACTTGGGATCTCGCCGCGTTTGCGTAGCTGCTGTTTGTTTGTGTCGTCATTTTGGGTATCTATCGAAAGAGATCTCTCTGTACTCAGAGAGATTCCTTTGGGAGATCTAGAGAACGCGTGGATTGCCCACGCAGATGGTGGTTATTCACTTGTCCGTCGCTCTCGTAAGGTTCCTGTGTATTCACTCGCGTTTGGCACAGAAGCAGGAAAGGTAAACACCTCGCAACCGCACCGAAAAACACGTCCGTCTCGCTCGGACATCGAACGAGAACTCTACATAATCACTGTTTATAGTATTCTGAATATACAGAATGGAAAATCAGAAGAGAACGAGAGGTTTAAATAATTATTTGGTGTCCAGAGGACTTTAAACGTAAAAATATTCCGTGTATTGCGATTATAGATATTTTGTGTCGTCTCAAAATAATACATGAATTAACTTTTCAATGGGTCTTTGCGTTTCTAGTGGATTGAAAAAGGATGCCAAAGCACAAAGTGTTTGTTGACGAATATGGCCGCTCTAGTACTTACGCCATTAAAAAGAGGGCGAAAGAAACGACGATCTTAATACCTGGATATGAGCACCAGGAAACTTCTGGCTTGATGAATAATACTTGTGTCTCCTCAACGTCCGGTTTCCCGTCCGATTCCTCATTTGATTCCTCGTCCCATTCCTCGTCCGATTCCTCATCCGATTCGGCAAATTATCGAGGCATCCCTGACGTAATCGAAGACGACATGAGTAAGTTGTCTTACGATTACTTACTAGTTTTCACGCGTGACTTCGTTCGCATGATCTAGGTAGGGGAGACCGGGGTAAAACGGGCCTCCGGGGTAAAACGGGCCCCCTTTATTTTACCATCGAAAAAAAAAAAAATGTTGGGTAAAATGGGCTCCCGTCTCCGTCGTAAATATTGAGGCTTCTTTCTTCGTAAAAACTTTTTTTCCCGCCGTCTTCCGTGATTTTTTTTTATTCGCAGGCTTCTTCGGCCATATTTTTTTCTCCATCCATTCTTGCCTGTACGGCGATCTGTCATGACTAGAATGTGCTTTTGTGTCACATTTTAGTAAAAGACCCAAATAATCAACACTCGTGCCGATCGGTAGCGTTTTGTGTAGTAATTCATATTTGCGCCGGATTCTGCGGGGGGCCCGTTTTACCCCGGAATTTTTTTTTGCCGACGCTCAAAATTGATGATTCGTTTCGAATTTTTGAGTGAAAAGGAATAAAAAAACACTTTGGGTTTTGTCATAGAGCCATTTTTTGCTTAGGGGGCCCGTTTTACCCCGGTCTCCCCTATATACAGCCGATAGCATTCCACAGTTTGAATTAAACGGGTGATCGAAATTTTCCTTTTAATTTTATAACCGGTTTGTAATTGTAGATGATTTACGAGATGTCAATAATGACAGCGAGGATCTCCTGCTTTACGACAGCGAGGATCTCGAGCTTAACGACACCGAGGATCTCGAATTCGACGACAGTGAAGCCGTTCGGGATCCGTACGATTCGGACCAACCGCTTTACCGCGGAGCGTCGTTAACATTAGGCGAGAGTATGGTTTGCATGTTGACATTCGTAATGAGCACAAACTTGACTGGCTCGGCCCTTTGTAACCTCCTGTCTCTCATTTCGTTGCACTGTCTCCAACCGAATTTGATGAAATAGAGCGTGAATCTTTTCCGAAAGCATTTTAGCAACTTGCGCTTTCCGATTGTGAAACACAAGTTTTGTTCCACTTGCCTATCGCTACTTGAAACGAGTGACAGTACCTGCGAAACTTGTGACACAGCTAATGGCGTGTCGTATTTTATAGAAATTCCGTTGTTGACACAACTACAAGTGTTGTTTCATCGACGTGGTTTTTATCAAAGCCTGCAGCATCGCTTTTCTCGTAAAAAAGCAGATGATGGTAACCTGGAAGACATTTATGATGGAAGAGTGTACAGGGAGCTTTTTGATAACGACGGATTTCTGTCTAATCCCGACCACATTTCGTTTACCTGTTACACGGATGGGGTGCCTCTTTTCAAGTCTTCGGGATTCCAAATTTGGCCATTTTGTCTGAGCATTAACGAACTTCCATATGCTGAAAGAACAAAGTCGGATAACATTTTGTTAGCAGGTTTGTGGTTCGGGCAGCACAAGCCAGCACCGAATTTGTTCTTGGGACCGTTGCATTCTGCTCTCGAGCAAGTTTTAAAGGTATTGATTTGAATGTTCCATGTAAAGACGACCCGGTAAAAGTTAGAGGCATGGTAATTTGTGGAACTTGCGATCTTCCTGCGAAAGCACTGTTTCTCAACATGACACAGTTCAATGGCAAATTTGGATGTCCGAAATGCAAATTGAGAGGAAAGTCCGTAGCCAGAAGGTGGACTTATCCGTTCGGAAAGAAAGTGGACCCGCGAACTGATGAAGAAACACGTGCTTTCGCAGAAGAGGCTTTGCGTACGAATACAGCGGTCTATGGGGTGAAAGGTCCATCGTTGCTCAGCGCTATGGTTCATAAGTGCATACGAACGACCGTAGTCGACCCGATGCACTGCATCTTCTCGGGGATAACAAAGCTGCTGTTAACGATCATGTTCGATCCCGATCATAGCAGTCATCCGGCATCGCTCAGTACATCGATCGATCTCGTCGATTCACGTCTCTGCAATTTCACTCCACCGGATTTCCTGCAAAGACGTCCCAGATCGATCGCTAAGCACTTAAAATATTGGAAGGCAAACGAGCTCAAAGCCTGGCTCCTGTATTATTCCTTGCCGGTTTTGTGCGGCATCCTCCCAGACAATTTGTTCGAGCATTACTCGATGTTCGTGATATCGATCTGGGCGTTACATCAATCGAGCATCTCTCCCAACACACTTAAGTATGCCTCGCGATTATTAACAGATTTCGTAAATAGATTTGATGTGTTATACGGGGCAGAGTACATGTCCTGCAACCTACATCAGCTGTTACACCTGCCAGAGATGGTTCGCGATTTTGGACCGTTATGAACTGCTTCGTGTTTTCCATACGAAGACATGAATGGAAAACTGAAAAGCCTTGTGCACAGCAGTCGCGGACCAGAATTGCAAATCTGTTCTGCACTTTCGTCAATTCTCGCGATGGCAACTCTTCGGCATGAAAACCTAGTATACGGGAGCTGTGCGTACGATTTCTGTAGCCAGTTACCGAGTGCTAAGAGAAAAATGAAGCTAGGAATGATGGTGGAGGGAATTTGCAGAGCTGGGCGATGCCGCGAAACTCTGACGCTGCCCGAAATCGAATCTAATGCATTAGCTCGTGCTCATATCGCTGGTCGGAAGTATGTTACGTTTTCGAGGTTGAGGAAAGACGGCACCCTTTACACATCGCGATCGTATTGCCGTATTACAAAATACGATAATACTTGTGTCCAGTACAGGGAGAATAACACGCTACGCATTGGCATCGTAAAGTCTTTTGTAAAAATATATATCTGCGAATGTGAGGATGACTACGCTTGTCAGTGCTATGCACCAATGTATGCCTTCCTTCTTTCTTGTACACTATCGCCGTTACTTCATCCAAAACTGCTGTCTGGCGTCCCGGAACTTGTTTTTAAGTGCACACGCATAGCTGAGGAAGCTGTTGCAGTCAGAGCAGAAGACTGGCATCCGTTTGTTTTCTATTGAAAATTGCGGATACAGCGACTGCCTACATAGCTCTTCGAGCCAATGCAACTGAGGTTGAATGAAGGCTGTATCGCTGTTTCTCAGTTGCGTCAAGAGACGCCTGAAGTCCAGCGACGGCATCAAAATCCCACGCGTCGAAAGAAGCTTGAAGTCCAGCAACGGCACCAAATCGCGCTTAACAAATCTCGCGACTATCAGTCTTCGAGAGTAAAAAATGGCAGCATTACAAACCTCGCTCGTTCACTCGCTCTCGCGATTGTATTCGCGTTGTATGTGTGAATAAATGTGTGAATACATAGTGGTTCTCTCGATCACCCTATAAATTTAATTGTAATTTAAAAATAAATGTGTCTCGCTCGACGTTTGTTTCAGTGAGGATGTCCAAAGTCAAATCCCAGCTTTTTCATTACTTTCATTTTATACAAAAAATATATCTTTGTCGATACGAAGAACGCCATGGTTTTATTAGAATTAAAATAAGCGCGTACACATTAGTCAACTAGCCACCGTCAATATTTATTTAAAGAAAATCATACTGAAAGATTTTTTTGGTATTTCTGCAGAGTCTTCATAGTTAAATTGCAATTTCAAAGTACTTATACGCTTTCATTCGACGGAGTTGCCTTTTCACCGGGATACGTTTTTTGCGGAACTCTGTCAGACGTTTCCTTCTTTTTGTTACGATTTTTACAAGTTGATGATTGAGGATTTAACAAAATTACTTTTCTTGTTTTTTCCATTGATCAGCGCATTGCTTAAGGTATTCCGGGTGATACAGTCCCAGGGAATGTGAAATTCGGCGAGTTTGAGAGAGTATTTCAAACGTATCTCAATGGAATAAAAAAAAATCAAGCATACATTTTCAACAAATTTCAAGATATCGAAAAAATACTCCCATTTGTAATATGTAAATGCTTCCAGTTAAATTCACCATACTTTCGCAAATGAACAGATATTTATGAGCAAATAAACGGAAGGGACTCAAGAAAACTGAAATTTCAATCAAGAATCAGCACAAAGGTAAGAGGTCGCTTGTTTTATGAACGATATATATTACCAATTTTAATAAGTCAAAGTTAAGGTAGTTCTTGTGAATAATATTCATTTCGCATACATTCGAGGAATTTGGGTGAGAATTGCAAACACTTCTCGGTGGTATAAAAATCTGAAAAAATTCATGCACATTAAAGGTACTGACAAGATTAATTTTGCATAATAATTATTCGAAAATGTTATTAACAAATTGACGAAAAAAAGGATTGTTTGACAAATATTTCGATGACCCAAGATTTTTTTTTCATGAAAATGATTCCTTCGTTTTTCCGAATACGTATGAATGTTTTCAAATTTTAGAGTTCACATTGAATTTTCACATATTTTCTCTATAAAAAACGCACAAAATTCAATGTGAACTCTAAAATCTAAAAAAATTCATACGTATTCGGAAAAACGGAGGAATCATTTTCATGAAAAAAAAATCTTGGGTCATCGAAATATTTGTTAAACAATTGTTTTTTTTCATCAATTTGTTAATAACATTTTCGAATTATTATTATGCAAAATTAATCTTTTCAGTACCTTTAATGTGCATGAATTTTTTCAGATTTTTATACCACCGAGAAGTGTTCGCAATTCTCTCCCAAATTCCTCGAATTTATGCGAAATGAATATTATTCGCAACGACTACCTTAAGTCCGTTTCTCAAAGGATGTCCACCGGACACGCAATTATCCAGGATGCTACAGACAAAACATTTCAAAGTTTAGTCGACACGAAAATATTTCGAAATCCAGTGGACGCGAAAATTTGTTAAGTCCTACAGAAAAGAAATTTGTCCAAATCCTACAGGCGAAAAATATTTCAAAGTCCAGTGGACGCGAAAATTTGTTAAGTCCTACAGAAAAGAAATTTGTCCAAATCCTACAGGCGAAAAATATTTCAAAGTCCAGTGGACGCGAAAATTTGCTAAGTCCTACAGGCACCAAATTTTGCTAAGTCCTGCAGGCACGAAAATATTTCAAAGTCCAGTGTACGCGAAAATTTGCGAAGTCCTACAGGCACGAAATTTTTATAAGTTTAACATGCGTTAATTTTAATACTTCCTTAATACGTTTCACTTTGATATTTCACTACATACTTTTTAATACTTAATCCTTGATAATATTTCGCTGGATACTTGTTAATATGTAATATGTTAAGGGAATTAATTCCGATATTTTCTTCATTTTTAATACTTGAGACTTCAAGATAATATCGTTCTGATACTTCCTACATACTTAACACTTGAACATTTCCCTCGATACTTGTTTAATACTTGAGACTTCAAGATAATATAATTCTGATACTTTTGTTCATACTTAATACTTGAACATTTCCCTCGATACTTGTTTAATACTTGAGACTTCAAGGTAATATAATTCTGATACTTTTGTCATACACAATACTTGAACATTTCCCTCGATACTTGTTTAATACTTGAGACTCCAAGATAATACAATTTTGATACTTCCGTCATACTTAATACTTGAATATTTCCCTCGATACTTGTTTAATACTTGAGACTTCAAGATAATACAATTCTGATACTTCCGTCATACTTAATACTTGAACATTTCTCTCGATACTTGTTTAATACTTGAGACTTCAAGGTCATTTGATTCTCATACTTCCTTAATACTTAATACTTGAACATTTCCCGAGATACTTGTTTAATACTAAAGACCTCGCGGCTACACAGAGTATTAAACGTAGTATCCATCTGTCCAATACGACATACTCTGAATACTTCGGGTTTATTATACTGTTTTAATACTTTTTTTTTACTATTTTCATACTTCCTTTTTTGCGCGGGTGGGTTCAAGATAGCCATCAACAATAAGTTAACTCATCTGCACACGGCACAGAAAAAAAATCTTCCTGAGGTAAAGAGTTTTATAATTGTCATCGGGATGAAATACTGATAAAAATTATGAAATTTTATTTTGATGTAGGCTCCTGGCTTCGAATAATAAGCGCGGCAACTATTTTTATTCTGTTCCTATTCTTATCTGTACTGTTAACCTTTTTGAATAAATAAAAAACTGAATTAACCACACAAATCTTTATTTCACATTTTATAAAATGTTGTAGATTGTTTCCGACATCGTTAGAAGAAACCATAGTTGGCGTTACCCAAGTAAACTGAACGGAAAGTTCGTGTAGAGAATATATTAGATATAGCCGCCCATTCACAACAATTTCTGACTCAGCAAATATTTTACACGATATCAAAACTTATTCTAAATAATTTCTTATCATATCCTGCCTTTTGAATGTAATACTTGAGAAAACTACAAATTTCATGGACCAAATAAATAGATAAACATATATGGAAACATATAGCCGCAATGTAACGATGGATATTAAATATGTATCGTAATGAATATACAGATCTTTATACAATTGTTGTAAGTTACATATATGTTGTATATACATCAAGATATATATTTGGTATGATATCAATTTATATATATGTATATGTATTGATATGCATGCTGTATACTTTTAAAGTACAAGGGGGCCCGTACCGACCTAGTTGAGAGTGACACGTGCGGGACAGTGCTCAGTATTAATTGTGTGATATCCTAGGATCTACTACAGGCACAGAGTTCGTTGTTGGCTTAAATAAGTGCCTACAAGCCGCCGCATCCGTGGAAAATATAATCTGTGTCTTCCGTAGCCGTTAAGTCACCCGGGCACTCATTTTCACGCGTTCGCACTAACGATTTAGATTATACTAAGCGAGGATAAAATGAGTGGCGGAAGCCAATTTACTGGCGAATTCGCAGTACGCGATAGTGTGAATAACAGCCCATCGGAGGGCGCCTATACTGCGACCTGCAGTTCGTCGGCGCCCAATGTAAACATCACACCGACGAAGACAGCTGACGTGCTCGGCCAAGCGACGCACACTAGCCCGCTGACAGGCGGCAATGCCACACCGATGATACTCGCCAAATCAGAAGCAAACGAAGTATTCAACACGCCGCTTTTAGTTATGCCTACCTAGGTCAAGAGGCGAGCGGGAAGGCCACCCAAGGCGGAATCACTCCGGTTGAGAGGGAGAAGCGGCTCAGAGGGCAACTTTAAAGAGATTTTAAAAAGGAAATGCGAGTAATCGGATAAATGTTTGATGGAAAAACTGGTCTCAGACTCTCCGTTTATCTCATTGCGCGCTCGCCTGAGAAAACGGCGCCAAAAAAGTCGGTAACTGCCAGTAGTAACTTGGAGTCCGATAATAACTCGGAGGCAACAGGCTCAGCACGCGATAACGCTCAGAATATTACGGACACCACTCTACCGGTCAACACACCCTGACAATCTCTCCCTCCAAATGATTCCTCTATTTGTAACGTCCTACTAAAAGAAATAGCAGACGTGAGACAGGAGAACAACGAGAACGTCGCAAGACTCGAGCAACGATTTCACGAGGCCACGGATCTGCACAACCGGCACATTGTAAGCGTCAAAGAAATTCGAGCTGAAGTACAAAAAAACACAATCCGCTACGAAAATTCGCTGAAATCGATGGAGCAGACAGTCAACGAAAGGTTTTCGGAAATCGAGGCGAAAATCGAAGAAAACAGGGTCTCACGCGCGGAGAATAATTCTGCTGTCCCAGACGCTACAGTCAATCAGGACGTCCAAAGACTGAAAAAAAGACTAGAGGTCCAGGAGAAAAATTCTATTGCCAACAACATCGTCATCAAAGGAATTCAACGTGGTAAACGCGGCCTCGGATGTTCGCGAAATTAATCGGGCGTACAACAATACAAAAATTATCATTGTCAAACTCAACAGCCGACACATCAAGGATGAAATAATGAATAATAAATCGAAGCTGGGACAACAAAAAATATACATCGAACACGAATTATCCGCTGCAGAACTTGAGGTGTACAAGGGGATCAGGAACACCGCCAAGGAAATGAGAGACAAGGGAAAAACAGTGCAAATCGGGTATCGTAAACTGAAAATCGACGGGGACCCGATGTACTGATACGAATTCGTACTGATACGAATTCGTATCAGTACATCGGGGTCACGTTATCCAGCTCCTCTCTGGGGCTACTCCCGGCAAGCACTGCAGTAAATAAAGCTAGGGTTGCCTCACTCTCTGTTATGTCCATACTAGCCTCGTCAAAAAATGAATCATGGGAAGCCATACTGAAATTGTATAACAGCTTCGTGACCTCTACGCTTATCTATACTGCGGGCGTATGGGGCCTCAGATACACGAATCTATTTGACAAAGCACAAGATGAATTCTTCAAACGAGTCTTTCCACTTCCGAAGTGTACACTGGGGTGCGCAATCAAACTTGAGTTGAGTATTCGAGACGCGGCGCTAGCGGTTATCAAACAGGCCTATGACTGTGTGATAAAAGTTCTCAGAATGGCTGAACCTCGTCTCCCAAAGATTTGTCTCTCGACACTGGCAGAGTTGGATTCGATCAACCCGTCTCCACTATATAATTGGATCACCCAACTTAATCTGCTGTTACGTCGCGAATTGCTATTTTTAAGACACAAATGATAAAATGCAAAGGGAAGAGAATCTCCCCCTATTGCTCTGCGGTATCAATGTGACTTGGCAAAACGCGGAGGTGTTCCGTTTAAAGCCTACCCTTTCGGGTAAAAGCTCGGGAAGGAACTTGAAAAAGTAATTCTGACTTTAAATAAAATCACAAACATTAAAATAAAAATAAATGAAACGAAAAACTTATCCGTGTGGCGAAAGTGGACGAATGTAAGATGGAACCGTGTGATTGATGAATAATGGGATGAATGAGAATATGAGAATCAGAACGATCCCAATGATCCAACGTTGACGATAACCCTCCGACTCTCCACTCGAATATCAGATGAATAGAATTTTCCAACGATAAGGAAGGGCGATGATGTGGTTCTTTCAGATTTAAACACTGGTCATAATTCACTGGTAAAGTTGATTTTTATTCTGCCCGTTCAGTTTGTCAGGGCAGCGTCAAAAGGAAATTTCACAACAATTATGGTTGACAAATCAAAATGTAATTTATTGGCTGTTTCACAATCTCACAATGTCACAGTTAAATTCTCGAAAATCGTAGACAAAATATATGACTGGTAATTTAATATATAAAGTTTAATTTTAACATGTTGATTCACCACTGGAGATTTAGTTTTAAAGAAGTCAAAGTTCACAATTTCACAAATACGGCGTATTGAAAAACTCGAAGTTCACAATTTCGAATTTGAATTAAAAGAGTCAAAGTTCACTATTACACAAATACGGAGTTTTAATCACAAGATCAAAGAAAGGTTGGATTTCCGATATAAAATCCGAACTATATTATTTAAAATATCGATGGTTTACAATTTTTAATGTTGGAGAGATTTAAGATCTCAAATTCACAAATTCACGATTTTTATTTTCTAAGTTGATCTGACGGATAATTCGGTGACAAAAGTGGTTCGATTCGGGTCCGGAATATTAATGAGCTCCGTCGCCTTTTGCGGTTCATTAAATACCCTCCTTGCTATTTCCCCGCTGTCGCCTTGAGGAAGGAGTGACGGTCGAGCGATGCGTTACGCGTTTTACCGTCCCCTCACGCTTCATACCTGACGGCTACTCTTATCGGATTCTCACTATATCTGTCGAACGGTGCGCTGTGCTTACCGTCCCCTCACCCCTCGTACCTAGCGACCGGCCGGCTCTTATCGCGCTTACTCGCACTGATGTGTGTCACTTGGTTCTTTCGCGTTATCCTAATTTCCTTTGTATTAAGTCATTATTATAATTGATAATAATTTCTCCCGTTTTTGTTCATAAAGTATATTGTAACGAGTCCCTGTTTTCTCCTTATTTTTCCTCTCCCGATCACTCTCTGTACCGCCGACCCACTTACGCACTCCAGAGTTCAACGTTCCCTAACGCGCGGCCCAGCCCGTCGCGCATATCTAATCACCGCCGTTTCCCAAAACGCAGTTATCCACAGCTGCATTCCATCCGGTCACTTGCGTAACCTACGTGACTATTTACCCAAATTCCTCTTCTACGGCCCTTTTTATTACCGCTCTCCCACAGATAACTTCTTAAGGCGCAATTGGCTAGTTCATTGCCCTCCGCGGAATCCGGTCACATGTGTGCCTGTTTTCCCGTCGAACTTTCCAGACTCTTCCCCAAAATCCCTCCCCACTATCATCATTTTCCCACAGTTCACTCCCATATAAGCGCCTCCCGCGTTACCTCTTTAGTCAGTAAGTCACCAAATCTCGGCGCGACATTGTTACGCTGCCAGTCTTATACACGGAATAAAGTCTTTGTAGATCTCAAATAGTGTCTACCTCGTCTCGCCCTTCTAAATACCGCGCTTCGTAGCCGAGTTGGCCATCCCTGCCTAAAAATCCCGCTGTTTCTCCCTCCGCGACGTCACAATATCTCACTCCTTTTATTCACTCATGATTATGTTTAGTTAAATAAATACGCCTTGTTGATTAAATTTATAGCTATTTTACCTTCGATTTTTATGACAATAATTTTACACTATTTATTGATTAATTAAAACGATCGAGGGGAGGAAGTCATGTGATTCTGTGACGATGTTCCCCACGCTTACTCCAGACTTCTCCTTCTTCTCCAACAGTGTCGGTGGTGTGGTCATCATTTCTCATCTTTTGGACTGGAGGGGTTGTTGCTAGGTGTGTTACGTCCCGTACTTTTTCGAGATGCGTCTCGGAGAAGTGCGGCACGTAACGCGCCATAGCAACAGCGCACCGCTGAGCTGTCACCGGGGTGTGATTACATGTTACGTGCCTACGTGCGTGAAGCGCACGTTTCACGGCGCGTACCAAACTCCTCGCGTGAGGCGCGAGGGTTATTTTTATTTTTAATGTGGGCCGCTCGCTACGTCCCGTACGGGTCCGCGTCCTGAATCCTTGGAAGAAGAATAATGCCTGGAAATAATTTTGTTGGGAAGACTGATCCGTGGACAAGATTGAGTTAACAATATATTCTAGTTTATTCAATTATTGTTGAATCTATTGAAGGAACAAAAATGGGCTTACAGTGCCAACAAATATTTTAAATCATAATCGCGCTCACACATCCCTCCATAACCCATACAACTTACAGTGGATGATATTCCGGGGAAGTCGTCCGGTCGTAACAGCGAAACAAAAATAACGAGTGTGTTTCACCCACTGTTGCACTTAGTCACTAGTTCACTTAATGTCTTTAAGTCACTTATAGTCTCTAGAAATGGTTAAATGACCGAAAGTCGGTCTGGTCGGTTTCGAAGATAAAGTCCTTAAGAATACGCGTCTCGATTAACGGCGCGGCGGAACACACTCGCTCGATTTCTCAAAGTCGAGTTTTACTGACCAGTGCGCCCACGGGTACGCGGAGTTGCTCGAAAAATAGAATCTTTACGGATTCGCGGTTAATTCGGAACTGATTCCCTCGCAGCCCTCCGAGAGCTCGCGAGTTCTCAGGGAGACGAGAGGGGATCAGTCCCGCGAGATCAGCGGAAAAAGCGCCGAGCTCCGACACGCGCGGCGATCGCGATCGTCCGGCGCGGCAGAAACACGACACTTTCGCGCATTGGCGGATATTTTACTCCGCCGGAAATGGCTCAGCGCATCGCGTGAGCGCAGCTGCGGTGTGGAATGACACCCCAGGTGATAACTCAGCGATGCGCTGTTGCTCAGGCGCGTCACGTCCCGATCGTTCTCGAGACGCATCTCGAAAAAGTTCGGGACGTAACACCCCTCCCCCCTTGGATTAGGCAACGTCCTCGTTGGCGCACCGGCACTTGTTTTACTCGCGTTCACTCGCTGATTTCGGAAGCAACGCACTTTTCGCGGGCACTGGTGTTGGCCCGGCTGCGAGATGCCTGTCGCGACAGGAACCTCTGCAGTCGGCTTGCACGATCGAAGAATGCTCCGTTGTCGTTGGTCGGTGATACGATGTCCGTCGGCTGCTCGCCGTCGCTGGCCGTCGGCAGCTCGCCGTCGCTGGCCGTCGGCAGCTCGCCGTCGATGTCCGTTGGCTGCTCGCCGTCGCTGGCCGTCGGCAGCTCGTCGTCGATGTCCGTCGGCAGCTCGCCGTCGATGTCCATCGGCTGCTCGCCGTCGCTGGCCGTCGGCAGCTCGTTGTCGATGTCCGTCGGCTGCTTGCCGTCGATGTCCGTCGGCGGCTTCCCGTCGCTGACCGTCGGCAGCTCGTCGTCATCTGCTGCTTCGACGTCCGGTGGCGGCTCGTTGTCTGTCAGCTCGCCGTCGCTGGCCGTCAGCAGCTCCTCGTCGCTGATCGTCAGCGGCTCGCCGTCGCTGGCCGTCAACAGCTCATCATCGCTGGTCGTCGGCAGCTCGTCGTCGGTTGTTGGTTCGACGTTCGGCAGCTCGCTGTCGCTGGCCGTCGGCAGCTTGCCGTCGCTGGCCGTCGGCGGCTCGTTGTCGGCTGTTGCTTTGACATTGGGCGGCTCGCTGTTGCTGGTTGTCCCGTTGTCCGACGGCAGCTCGCTGTCCGTCGGCTTCCCGTCGCTGACCGTCGGCAGCTTGTCGCCAGCTGTTGCCTCGACGTTCGTCAGCAGCTCGCCGTCGCTGCGCTCCGGGTAGGCGGGGATGATTCGGCGACGACCTCGCATTCCGCCTCGCCCGGAAGGGTGTTGGCGGTCGACCGGCGGTTCAGCGGGTGTCGGCGCTGCATGCGGCCCACTGGTGCTGTTCACGAGCTGCGAGTCGGCGTTTGTCGCGTCGGGCGTCGTTGGCGGCTCGTTTGCTGCTGGTGCAGCCCAAACAATGTATCCGTAACGCTCGTTCGCGCGAAGCTGCAGCTTGGTTGTTTGCGTCGCGACGCTCACGACCAGCGGGGCGGCCCGCGCGCTTGGTTGCTTGGCCGATGGGGCTTTGGGCGATGGGGCCGTCGGCCGTGCCGCTCGTGCGGGTGCGGTCCGCTTTCCCCTGAGCCTTCCCTGCACCGGCCGGGCGGAAGGGGTGGCCTGGAACGCCACGTGGTCGGCGCGCATCTCGCGCAGTGTCGCGTTAAATGCCTCCTTGCACTGGTTAATGTGTTGTTGGTAGTTGGCCTCGGCCAACTCCACTGCGCACAAGGGGCACTTCGGATGCGGTCCGGCGGGAGCATTTCGCTCTAAACAGGCGGCGACACTGGGGCACTGGGTTTGGCTGCGTCCGCACACCGCGCACAATTTTTTTGCGGTAAACCGTAGGATCGTGGTAATCAGCCCTCGTTGATTGGGTGATCCGGTGCACTTCCGATCGGCCATCGTTTTGGATTTTTCTCTTTTTTTTTTTTTCTTTTTCTTTTAATATTGAGGCCCGTGTCACTCGGAGGAGGATTGAAACAGTAATGCTCCCGCTCTCCGTTTGCTTCTCCTTCGGGGCCCGTGGTCCACTTAGTCAGAGGTGGCGACTTGGGGGGGTAGAGAATGCCGCGTTGTTCGTGCTGTGTTTAGGCTGGCGGGCTCCGCCGGGCTCGTGCGTAACTCTACCCCGACGTCGGGGGTGCTGACGCAGCGGCTGCTTATCGCTGGGCCCTCGGCGCTTGGCCGCGCCGTCTCTCGTTCTTGGCGTCTTAGGCCATGAATCAGGCAGAGTGTTGCGGCGGTTATTTGGCTGCGACACACATACAGCGCGGCGGCGACTAATATCGCTGCCTGTACCGAGAATCCGACGAGGAAAAGGCCTCGTTGATGCTGCCTCTCTCTCTGATGCGTGCCTATCGCCCGTATGCGGTCTTCCACTTCATATAGCGATTCGCCGTCCTCGAGCGTCTTCCAGTTGCGTAGCACATTGTTTCTTCCGCTTCGTCCGTTGTCCTCCCGCAGCAATGAGGTCAATACTGGCTCGGGTGCATCATTTATTATTGGCGCAATTATCGACACGTTCAGCGATACCTCCGGCTGATAGAAGTATTCCTCCTTGCTGCGGTACGTGCGAATACCTGTGAGCGTAGTGCCTCGCGTTTTTCCGATGCAATTCGGGCTAAGGTAAAGCACGCCTGCTCCGGTGAGTTCGACGTGTTGGTCCGGCTGTCCAGGGCAAAGCACGTGGACTTTCTCTGGCCGGGCGAATGAGTACAGCCATCCGCCTTGCGAGGTGAGATGTGCCCAGAACGGGTCGTGCCGAGGGCGGAGGCGGACGTTACATCGTTGATACGTTTCGGCCGACGGTGCCGTGAGCATCCGCACCTCGCACGACTCGGTGACGGCAGCTTCGTGCACGGGAATTTCCATTGAGCATATTAATTTGTGGTCGACACGCGTGCATGTCTTCATGTCGATTCTGTCGGCCTGGAAGTATGTGCGGTGGTCGGTTGACAGCGAGATGTACGGTGCGGCTGGCGTGACGTAGGCTGAGCCGGTCGCGTTGTTGACGTTCTGCGTAACGGGCCAGGCGTGCAGCCGGTATAGGTAATATACCGTCCGGTCCAAGAGCGGTACATGGGTGACGATTATTAGTCGTCCCTTGTGGTATATTACATCCGTACGTGCTATTAGAGCCAAGGTTTCTCCGCGTAAATAGTCGAGTGAGATGGGAAACTCGAAAATGGCGGCTCTCAACTGCACTTCGCGCGCCACGGACAGTAGTTGTTCCCTCGTTAGCATTGAGGGTTCATACTGCCCGTTGCGCGCCGTGGCAATTATGTGGACGTAATGTGCACATGCCTCGATGTAACGGTCGATCTTATTCTCCACCCGCACAGCGTAATTAATAAGGGAATTATTGTAGTGCATTTCCGTGGTAACTCGGTGCATTTGCTGTAATTCCTGCTGCAATTTGACCACGATAACTCGCAGGTCCCGGACCCTTTTCGTTTCTTCTGCGTGTTCTCGATGCAGATCTTGCAGTTTCGACGATATTATGTGCGTCTGCCGCCCGATCAGATGTGTTAAATTGGTTTGATCCGCGAACAGGCGGTCTATTTGAGTGCTCAAATACTCAGCATCGTCTTGATCCAGGGTCCCGAATAGCGATTTACTTAGGGTCCCGATTATGCCGAAGGGCGCCGCCCTTTTCCTCATTGAGCGAGGAATTTCTTCTGACTGCAGATCTTGCACCCGAGATTCCTTTGAAATGCTCTGTAAATCCTCGGTTAGGCCTCGCGCGCGCGCGAGGCGTTGCCGCAGGAGATCGACTCGCAGCAAGTCGTGGCATGAGTCGCGGGAGTGGATTCTGCTGCATGAATCGTAGATCCAGTCTAGTCCCGTCTCTTCCGTGGGGAAATCTTCGATGAATGCTTCCGTGTCGATGTATGTGGCGATCTGCCAATCCGCGTGCTGCAGCTGTAGGGGGCCTACACGCTCGTAGTACAGGCCGGGCGGATTGTTGATGGTCGTCACGTGGTAACTGGCTCCGCGTCCTGGCGGGAGTGTTATTGCTGCGACCGCGAGTAGAATGGGGAGACGCATCGCGATTTCGTCGCCCTTCGGGGTCACCTGTAATACCAGTGTCACGCACGTTTTTTTTTTTTTTATTTTTTTTTTTATTTTCGCAAACACACATACACTCATTCTTCGCTTATTGCTAGTTTGAGTTTATCGGTATGCCTGCGGATCAGTTTCCCCTTGTCGGTTTCCAGTACCGCATTTTTTCGATCGGAAATATCTTTTACGTCAAAAGGGCCGTTCCACCGGCGATCAAATTTCCCGGCTCGAGGCTCCTTTTCTGCGTAGACGCGGTCTCCGATTTTTATATTTAAAGGCTGGGCCGTTCTGTCGTAGTATTTTTTGGACCGGAGCTTGGCTCTATTTAAATTTTCCCCTGCTATCTCGCGTATCTCCGATAAACGTTTTATGAGCTCGGCGACGTAGTTATTGTAGGTCGCGAGTTTTTCTTCCGCGGGGAATTGACTGGGCAAGCGTGCCAGACGGCCGAAAACAACTTCAAACGGGGTGAAGTTTGTCGCCTCGTGGACGCACGTGTTGTAGGAAAATTCCGCGAAGGGCAATAAACGATCCCAGTCATCGTATCTGTCAGCGTAGTGCTTTATATATTCCGTCAAGACTATATGACTACGCTCCAGAGCTCCGTTCGTTTGGGGTCTATATCCCGAAGTGGTTTCCTGCTTTACTTTAAATATTTTGGAGAGCTCATGCAGTAGACCACTTGTGAACGCGGCGCCTCGGTCTGTTAATAGCGCTCGTGGGGCACCGAACTGGCTGAACAGGCGCCTTGCTATTGCCTCGGCAATAGTAGTCGCCTTGAGGTCCGGAATCGGTTCAGCTAGGCAGTATTTAGACAGGTGGTCCTGCATCGTGAGAATATGTCTATTCCCATGAGGCGATGTCGGTATCGGACCCACTGTGTCCAGTGATACCTTGTCGAAAGTATCGACCGGAGTGTCAGTGACTAACATCGGCTCGCGTGTTTTTATGCGCACGAGCTTTTGTTCCTGGCAGCTCTTACAGCGCCGTATGTAGTCCTGAACCTCGTTCCTCAAGTGGGGCCAGTAAAACCTTTCCCGAATTTTTCGGTACGTTTTCGTGACCCCCTTGTGACCTCCCACGAGGCTTCCATGATATTCGGCTATTATGTGGCTCCGGTCTTCCTCCGGAGGCACGATTATTTTCCCGTAGCACAGGATGACAACCGTGGGTCCTCCGGCGAAGATCTCATTGAGCCACGTCAACAATTGATCACTCGGTAGTACGTCCGTGAGGTCCCCACCTCGGGAGATTCTTACTGATTTTATTTCCGATGAGCGGAGGACGTCTCGCAGATTGCAGAGCCCCATGCGGATTTTGTCTGCGTGCGTTTCTTCGAAATATCTTTTCTTTATGACCAGACTGTATATTTTATTTTCGCCGTTAGGGGTTACGATTAATTGTCCTACCCGCGGGTTTTTTGATTTGATGGACGCGGAATCGATTAGCCCTAAGTCGGACAGTATTTTCCCGATGGGGGTGGTTAACTCGCCGTCAGCCGATATGAAATGAGCGATATTCCCTCGTTTGTACGTGAGGCTTTCCCGAGTGCCGATCACAGAGAATTTCTTCTCATGAACCAGTTGTTGGCTGGAGTCACGACCGTCTGTCTCTCTCGTGCTCATATACCCCGGATCCCCCGGCGTGAAGTGCGTTGGCACTTCGACGAATTCGTCGGCCTTGCAAGGTCGAGGGCTCAGTCCGTCACCGGAGGCTGCTGGCTCGGGCGCGCCCGGCAGCGAGGGGGGCATAGGTAGGGGGTTGGCCGCAGTCGTCACCGGGACCGACGGCCATGCTGGTTGCGCATTCCCCTCCTCGGGAATGTGCGATAACGAGCTACGCCGTCCGAACGGTGTAGAACGGGCTGCCGGTTTAAGTCCCGGCGCCGGCGTTTCGAAGAACGAACGGCGCGGCCGCAAGCCCGGCGTACGAGGGAGAGCGAGCGGCGCGCTCGCCGTCTGTCTCGGCTCCTCGCTTTCATCATCGGCTTCTCTTTCCTTTTCTGACGGCTGCGCGGTTAGCGGCGGGGACCCCCCGACTCGGTGTAGGAGCTCTTTCTCCGTGACTTCCCCCATGCGCTCGGCTAACTTGTCGATTCGGCGGGATAATTCTAAGTCCTCCATGTGGTCATCGTATGGGTCCAGTTCGGCAAGCGCCTCCTTGACTTGGATATCGACCTCTTCTCCATCGGAGATGGACACGGGAAATTCAGGTTCCTCCCCGTCAAGTTTCCCTGGGCTCGATTGAAATTTTTCCTCGAGCCTGTTAATTGACTCGTGGAATCTGTCAATGGAATCTCGCAGGGCCTTTGACAGTTGAGGTTTCGAACCCTCAGGTTCTTGACCGCCTGACTCGTCCTCCTCGGAGTCACTGATTCCGGGGCTTCCGACAATAATTAAATTATCGCCCTTGTCGGTTTCTGTTTCCTCAGCCGAGGTAGTGACGGTCGCAGGCGGTTTTTCCTCTTTTTCCTCTGGTATAACGTCACGGTTTTTCCTTAAAATGGGCCCCTTTTTCGGCAGTAAAGCTGTAGGGAGCATGCTGTGATGCAAGCGCTGTATGGGAGGAGCGCTTGTCTCGCTTGAGCTCGTGCCGGCCGCAGAGGATTCGGCTGGGGCGGCGGCGTTTCCCGCCTTGGAGCGTGTACGTGCGGCTATTGCATTCGTGTCGGGTAGTGTGAGTTTCTTCCCCGCGGTGGTTGCAGTACGCGTGGCTGTTTTAGGGTTTTCCCGTGCGCCGGATTGGGGAGCGGAACCTAACCGGGGCCTACCACGCGGGTTTTTAATGGGCAGAACCCTTGGATCCTCCCCGCGTGAATCTGAGTCACTGGAGGTCCCGGAATCGGGATTAATCGGGTTGCGTGATAGCGCATCCGCGTTGGAATTTAAGCGTCCGGGCTTATAAATGAATTCGTAGTTATAATTCCGGAGCCTCATTCGCCAACGGACAAGTCTCTTCCCGGGATCGTTAGTCGAACCAATCCACTTGAGCGGTTCGTGATCCGAGACGAGTTTAAAATTTCGTCCGTATAAATACGGTTGAAATTGGTCCAGGGCGTTTATGACCGCTAGACATTCTTGCTCCGTTGTCCCATAATTCATCTCGGGTTTACTCAGTACGCGTGAATAATATGCAATGGGTAGGTCGTGTCCATCGTGCTCCTGGCTCAGCACTGCGCCAACCGCGACTCCAGACGCGTCTGTGGTCAGAATGAAGGGCTTTGTAAAGTCAGGATATTGCAGGATCGGCTCCTCGCAAAGGGCTTTGCGTAGATCTCTGAAACTGCGTCGCTCTCTTTTCCCCCACTCGAACGGCTTTTCCTTTTTTAGTAGGTCTGAGAGAGGTTTTGCGCGGGCCGAGAAATTTTTGATGAAACGCCTATAGTATCCCGCGAGTCCGAGGAATTGGCGGACGTTCTTTTGAGTTTTTGGGGTCGGAAATTTTGCAACGGCCTCGAGTTTCCTTGGGTCAGGCCTTACTCCATCCTGGCCGATCACGTGACCCAGATAGGCGACTTCCTTGCGAAGAAACTCGCACTTGTCGGGCTCCAGGACTAGGTTCGCCGCCTCCAGGCGTGCCATAAGCCGGCGGACCTTTTTCCTGTGTTCTTCGAGTGATTTTGCGAACACGACGATGTCATCCAGGTAGATGAACATTTCCGTTCCCTGGAGGCCTCGCAGGACATTGTCCATGAGCCGCTGAAATGTGGCTGGGGCGTTTTTCAGTCCCTCGGGCATTCGTAAATATTCGTAATGACCATTGGGCGTGGAAAACGCAGTTTTTTCTCGGTCCTTCGGATCCATAGGGATCTGTTGGAACCCGCTCGCCAAATCGAACGTAGAAAAGTACTGTGCCTGCCCCAACTGGTCCAATATATCTACTATGTTGGGCAGTGGGTAGGCGTCGGAGATCGTCTTTTCGTTCAATTTACGAAAATCGATCACCATTCGCATTCTCGGTCGCCCCTGTGAATCAGCCTTTTTTGGGACAATCCACACGGGGGAATTATACGGAGATTGCGAGGGTGTGATTACCTTGTTGGCGAGCTTTTTCGTAACCTGTTCCTCGATTTCATCGCGATGAACAATCGGGAACCGGTATTGTCGCGTATGAATGGGGAGCTCATCCGTAGTCGGGATTTGATGCGCGACGCGGTCGGTGCAGGGTAACTTATCGCCCGGTAGCTTAAAGCGTTCGGGAAACTCCTCTACAATACCGCGGACCTCGCGTTTTTCCCGGTCATTTAGGTCGCCCAAGCGCAGCGCTTCTAGGATAGCCGAGACTCGGTCTATTGGGGCTGACACTTCGTCATCCGTTGTGTCGTCCCCCTCCGAGTCCAGCTCTATCCCGCTGTCGCGCTCCTCGAAAGGTAATATCTCTTGGGGGCCAATGACTACGTTTACATCCTCGTCGAGAGTGTTAAGTGCAAGCACGCGGCAAGCCCCGTCCCTTTGAGAGACCAAAGCCTCTCCAATAAATATTCCTTTGACGGTGTCAATCTTGGGGAGGTATCCCGTCTCTAAGTTTCCGTTCGAGACCTCAATCGAGATGGGTTTGCGCGTGCGGGCTCGGATTAGAAATACCTTGGGTTCGGAAGGCGGTTTCACGGTACGATCGCATTCCACCCGGGTACTGGGTTCGTCCATAAAAAATTTCGGCCTAATCGGGTCATCCCGGGTAACGACTGAGTTATGGTAAAACGAAATTTCCGCCTCCTCTCGTCTGAAATACGGTCTCCCGAGTAAACCGCAGCTGTCTATGGGTAATTCGCGGACTACGTGAAATTTCGTCGGGATCTCGCGGAAATATACATCTACGGTACCGATGGTCGCTGACCGTTCCTCAGTGACCCCCCGATATTTGGTGATCTCCTCCAAATTTACTTCGACGTCCGGGTCGAGTGCCGATAATTTAATGAGGTTCAGGGTGGATCCCGTGTCGCAAAAGAAAAGATCGGTACCGTTTCGGAGTTGCGGAGCAGCTAGTTTTATTACTGGTGATTCTACTTCCTCCTCATCGGAATCCCCTCTGGACATAATTACTCGTGGGTCAGCAGTCGCACGGTGGCCTTCTTCGCAGATGCACCCGCTGCAGTTCCCTCGGGCTGGCTCGCCAGTCCCTCGGGATGACGAGCCAGCTGCGAGTTTAAATTCCCGCCATTTTCGCAGGTGCTGCAGCTTGATTTTTGCGGAACGGGTGCCTGAGTCGCGGACCTAGTCGGGCGCGGGGACCACCGGTTACGTGGATAGCGTATATTTTCCGCCCCGCAAGCACAACAGAAGCGCGCGACACCGTCCGGAGGGAAATTATTCCCGTCGGGCGTCTGACGTCCCTCCGTTCTTAATATCCCCGGCGGTGTTCCCGGTCGCGGCAACCCGGGTGATCGCGGGCGAGAACTTCCCCAGTTCCCATGAGAGCGAAATGGCGAGGGGGAAGGCGAGCGCGACCGTGGTTCGCGGAATTCAACTCGGGCGCGATCGCGAGAATCGTCTCGCGCGCGGTCACGGTAATCGGGGCCTTGGTCACGAAATTCCGGGCGCGAACGGTCGCGAAAATCGGCACGCGTGTACCCTACCAACGCGTCGTCCTCCCGATCTCTGGACGAGCTTGAGTGGGTCGTCTTGGTCCTTTCGCTCCGCAGAACGAATTTTTCAGCAACCTCGTAGGCCTCCTCCAAATTCTGGGGTTCCCTCATCTCGACCATCTCGCTGACTCTCGTCGGCAGAGCGTCGATAAAGCCGCGGAGGGCTATTTTGCAAAGAGGGTCATTCGCTTCCGGCGGCGGGTCCACTCCGTTTTCGGACTTAAACGCGCTTCGTCCTCCCCCGATTAATATTCTAACCCGGTCGTAAAATTGTCCTACGTTTTCGTCCTGTCTCATCCTCAGCCTGGAGAGCTGGGACGTATAATAATCGAAATCTTTGCCCCGCGTCAGACGTTTCTTGAGGAGTTTTACGAGCTCCTCGACAGTGTTTATTGTGTGTCCGTAAACACAGTTCCTCGCGTCCCCGCTGAGCTTGGAAATTACCGCCGCGACGAATTCCGAAGCCTTGTGCGCGGGTACGAATGTAGAGCCGTTTCGAACGTCCTGGATGAAATCGTTCAACGGAATATTCTTTCCGTCGAAACGCGGAATAATATCCTTCTGATCCCGCAATGATAGGCTCTCGATCATACTAGTGATCGTGGTGGATAGGTCAGCCGCCGGCGGGCCACCCGCTCCGTCTGTCACCGACATGATTCGATTATATTTTTTTTTTTTCAACCTATTCACTGCAGATTTCCTATTATTCCGTCTAACTCGGTCGGCAAACTAGCTACCACGTGGAAGATTTTTGGGCCGGTCGGGAGGTTGAGGGTCACCGAGCCTAACGTGTGAAGCAAGTTTCCGGTCGCGAGGGTGACTATCACAACGTCGTCGAAATCTATTTCGACGTCTTCCGCGAGCGAGTTGACGTCCACGACGTTCAAGTTAACCGAAAGGTCCACTATAAAAATACCGGAGCCCCCAAATAATTCCGGAGCTTCCAAAATCTCCGTTCCGTTCCAGATATACTCCTGTTGGACCATCGAGCCGAAAAATTAATAATAAATAAAGGGAAAAAAAAAATTCTTAAGAATTCAGGACTACACAGAGCGATCGCATCCCACCGCTGCCACCAAATTTGTTACGTGCCAGCGCTCGTGAAGCGCGCGCCGGTCGTCACAAACTCCCCGCGTGAAGCGCGGGGGTATATTTATTTTTGTCGTGGGCTGCTTCGCTCCGTCCCGTACGGGCCCGGTTTCTTGATACCTGTGAAATGGATGGGTCTCGAAATAAATTAGAAGTGGGGTTTAAGAACAATAGGAGAATATATATTAAACAGAAATAATTATGAATGGCTCAAACACAAGGGGATGATAAGTATTAAGTTACCGGCGGATCTGAGTAACGGTCATTCGCTCCTACATACATACAGACACGTACTTACAGTATTTGTGGGCCCCGGCGGGGGTTCGTAATCGCAACTACACACTACAATTTCCGGAGTAACACTAGCGTCTCTAAATAGTTTATACTGTTATGATTTATGTTTAATCCGAATTGATTTACAACACTGTGGTACCACTCACGAAGCCACGCTACCCTTGTTGCAGTACCGGGTGTGTACTATCGCAGATTTACGTAACCGGCGTGAACACAATTCGGGGCCTTAATTCTAACACGACGCGATTTACTACACGGCGGAACACACTTGTCGCCACGTTCCCGATACTATCGCGAACTATCTCTGTTGCAGTACCGGGTGTTAACATACGAAGATTCACAGACCTAGGTGACACGCTGTCGCGGAGACCTCTAGACTGATCTAACTTTGATCGCTGCTGTCTAGAGACTGTCCGCCCCGATCTCGCGAGGATCCTCGGATTCTCGGTCGGCCGGGAGGAGACAAATTCCGCGGAATCAGCTCTCGCGGCTGACGCATCGCCTGAGTGCAGCCGCGGCGCGGAATCATACCGCGGTATAAAATCACACCGCGGATGAGCCCAGCGGCGCGCTGCCGCTTTTGTTCCGAGAATCTTTATTTCGCTGTTTATACGGAATCTGATTCCCTCGCGACCATCCGAAGACTCGCGAGTCCTCGGAGAGCGAGAGGGGCCAGTCCGATCAGCGAAATGTCTGGTGGAAAATTCCGGACACGCACGACGATCGCGATCGCCGGCGCGCCGAAACTCGACACCTCATCATCGCCGCGTCGCAACACGGAGAAATATTGTAGCGCGGGGAATTTCGCAGCGCATCACCCGAGTGCAGCCGCGGTGTGTATGTTACGTCCCGAACTTTTTCGAGATGCGTCTCGAGAACGATCGGGACGTGACGCGCCTGAGCAACAGCGCATCGCTGAGTTATCACCTGGGGTGTCATTCCACACCGCAGCTGCGCTCACGCGATGCGCTGAGCCATTTCCGGCGGAGTAAAATATCCGCCAATGCGCGAAAGTGTCGTGTTTCTGCCGCGCCGGACGATCGCGATCGCCGCGCGTGTCGGAGCTCGGCGCTTTTTCCGCTGATCTCGCGGGACTGATCCCCTCTCGTCTCCCTGAGAACTCGCGAGCTCTCGGAGGGCTGCGAGGGAATCAGTTCCGAATTAACCGCGAATCCGTAAAGATTCTATTTTTCGAGCAACTCCGCGTACCCGTGGGCGCACTGGTCAGTAAAACTCGACTTTGAGAAATCGAGCGAGTGTGTTCCGCCGCGCCGTTAATCGAGACGCGTATTCTTAAGGACTTTATCTTCGAAACCGACCAGACCGACTTTCGGTCATTTAACCATTTCTAGAGACTATAAGTGACTTAAAGACATTAAGTGAACTAGTGACTAAGTGCAACAGTGGGTGAAACACACTCGTTATTTTTGTTTCGCTGTTACGACCGGACGACTTCCCCGGAATATCATCCACTGTAAGTTGTATGGGTTATGGAGGGATGTGTGAGCGCGATTATGATTTAAAATATTTGTTGGCACTGTAAGCCCATTTTTGTTCCTTCAATAGATTCAACAATAATTGAATAAACTAGAATATATTGTTAACTCAATCTTGTCCACGGATCAGTCTTCCCAACAAAATTATTTCCAGGCATTATTCTTCTTCCAAGGATTCAGGACGCGGACCCGTACGGGACGTAGCGAGCGGCCCACATTAAAAATAAAAATAACCCTCGCGCCTCACGCGAGGAGTTTGGTACGCGCCGTGAAACGTGCGCTTCACGCACGTAGGCACGTAACAAATTTGGTGGCAGCGGTGGGATACCCGCTTTGCGTTTTTCTCGATACCGCAAAAGAAAATTCTGACAATTAAAAAAAATTTTTTGGAAATTTGGAAAAATACACAAACTAGAATTTTCAATTAAAAATCAAACATTTGAAACCGGAAAATAAAATTGGTTCAGTCCTCGAATTCAGTAGCAATTCGAGTTTGACGGGAACAAATTCTTTAACTTCTTTTATTTTTCAAGAAATTTCTACACTAAATGCTCAAGGAGTAACCGTTTATGTTGAGAATTTGCATTAACTTCGTGTTCTTGTGATCGATTTTCCTGCAAGGTGTTTAACATTTACACACGTTTAATCACTATGTCCCGAGAGAGGTCGAGTGCGACACTGGACTTGTCCGTCACTCTCTCTCACATGGTCGAAGGCTTATCGCTCAGAGATCAAAAGGATCTTATTCCGCACTTCGACGGTACTAACATTCCGTTGAATGATTTTATCCAGGACGTGCGGAATGCTGCTGCGTTTATTCCCGACAGTAGGGAGGCCGAGTTTATAGCCGCGGTCATCGCTAAATTGTCTAGCGACGCACGAAATTGCGTCTATGGACAAGACATTAAAACCGTGGAGGATTTGATAAAAATTTTACGGAAGAGATTGACCCACGGGAAAGATTTTGATTATTATTCCGCAAAAATTTCACAACTCCGTATGAGATCCGATGAGAGCGTAGGGCAGTTCTATGATCGCGTACGAATCCTCATCGATGGCAGCCGGAGCGCTTGGGAATCGGAAAATAACGCCGAGCCCTTGCCGGAGGCAAATGATCCGCTACGTAAAATCGCTCTTCGCGGATTTATAGATGCGCTCCCCACGCGAGTTAGCGAAATCGTGGAGATGCGAGAGCCGAAAACTCTCGAAGACGCGTTCGACATCGCAGAAAGATTCGTTCTTCGCGACGAACGAAAAGAACGCTCCACTCCAGCGCTGCGGCCATCGGTTGACGAGGATTCGGGCTCGGTCGATCGAAAAAGCGAGTAAAAGGATAACAATTGAATCGATTTCTTCTCCTTTCCTACAAAAATTAAATTTACCACAATCTGAACTACAATTGGTATAAAAGGAAAAATAATAATAATAATAATAATAAAATTCATATTCGAAACCCAACCATCATTTCTAGTTTAGTTACGTAAATTTTTGGAACAGAAAAAAAAAAAATTTTAGAGTCATGATTAAAATTTAAAAGCGATGACAGTCGGAGATCGGGCTGCATGAGGCGGTCCAAACGAGCTATAGGCAATCGACGCGCCGCGCGGCGTGTTACTGTTGAGGAGACGGCGCGCGGCGCGAGAACCAAGTGAGTGAGAGGGACGGAAACACTACAGTCTACCGCAGCCTAAAACTCAACGGCGCGGATGAAATACGTTAAACGCGGAATGTAACATCCCGTGTTATAAAAAGTTATAGAAAATAAAATAAAATTAATAAAATTAATTTTATTTTATTTATTTTATTATAAATTAATGAAATTAATAATAAAAAAAAATCTTGCAGGAAGACCGAGGTTAATAAATTATTGTTCGAACATATTATGCGCGTAGTATGCATGAATTACGGCTAAGTTTTCGTGGAAATCTATTGCGTGCGTTGACGCTCATTCCGACCTGAGGGTCTCGCGTGGCCGACGTTCGCAATTCGCCATAAATCTACGAATTACATTCGCAGTGGGCTAACCGTAGATAGGCCGCAACGCGTGACTTATCACGCCCGGATTGGAGTCAACATCCGCTTACTAAATTGTAAACGCGAGAGAAGTGAGGAATCGGATCGTAATAAAAAAAAAAAAAAAAAAAAAAATAAATAAATACATAATCACTGTGCAAATGAATTGAGCTGTGAATGAGTCGGAAAATTAGTGTTTCCCGGACATGTTGGGGTGCGTTGTTGCTCATTCCGGGCGCATTAATCTCGCACAGGCGGCGTCTGCAACGCGCCTGTAAACCTATGAATTAAAATTCGTAGTTGGGCCGACCGCGGTTTAGGCCGCTACGCGTGACTTATCGCGCTCGGATTGAAATCGACACTCGCCCGCCACATTGTACGAGGTGCGTGTGAGTGAGTCGATACGTGTGAACTACGTCACCCGCCGTCGGGCAGCTAAGTCACACGGCGCGTAACTTGGTATAGAATGAAAAAGGAAAAGAAAAAAAAACCAGGAAAATAGGATATAAAGCTAACACACGGATAACCGAAGAAATGATAACGGAGTGAAACAAAATTCTAGTATTTTCAGCGTTATTTGGATTTGGTGCACGAGTGAGACATAACATCTTGAGAATAAAAAAATTGTGATTAACACTGGAAAAATTGAAGTTGCAACAATTAAAAATTTAATAATTGGGAAAAACAAAAGAAATCGATAACAATTATAAAAATCGCTAATACGTCACACTCGTGAAGCAAATAACGAAATAAAAAAAATATATATATATGAAAATATCGTGCGATGCATTGAAAATCGGGCGACGACATATTGTAACGGAATGCCGTGTATGAGAGTTGCATGACTGTGAAACGCCAAGTGAAATAAAGTGATGAAAAAAATAAACCGAAATTTTACGGCCATGCCACACTCGACACGCCGCGCGGTCTCGCGCAGCGAGACCGGCCCGACGTGCGTCAGCACCCCGCATGAAGGTATCAATATCCACCGATAAACGCGCGTATATTTATCGAAGCCCTCGAAGCAATAATGACATCACTATTGCGGGAAGAAAGAGGACCACGCGGAAGAAACAACGTGCGACGCAACAGCAGGACCTTCGAGTCAACGAAACATTGTACGAGACGGAAGAAAGAACTCTCGGCAAGCGAGACACGCCGAACAGAGAAACCGCCTCTCTCTCTCACCGAGTCCCTTGCGTAGGCCAGTATAGCGGCAGGCACTGTACCATACGGGGAAGTATATCGTTACTACGCGCTAACCGGGGCGAGCCTTGAGATGCGGTCATCGAGATCTCAATGCGGCCGAACGACGGCGGCCTAAAGATAAACAACGGCCGCGTCGACAGCCATGAGGTAAGGGTGGAGTTACCGTACGCTCGAGGGAGAATGTTGATATAAACATCACGCTACGCTCTCCACCCCTTCAGGGCCACTATAAGTGATAAGACCAAGGCGCCCAGCGAAGGAGGAGAACCGAGACGGGGACCACGGCTCATTACCGTTTCAATTCCCGTTCGATCCACATCGTCAAAAATAAAAGGAGTCAAAAAAAAAAAAAAAAAAAAAAAAAAAAATGTCGCACCAATCGAGTTCCGTTGAACCCGACAGATCGGAGCTAGTGAAGAACATCGTGAACTTCACCGCTCAGGGTCTGTGCGCTGTGTGCGGGGTGAGAGAGGACAAGTGTCCGAGTGTGACCGCGTGCTTACAGCGACGCGCGCCGCTAAGCACCCCATCAAATTCAGTGATGTGCCCTCTGTGCACCGTGGAAATGCGCGCGCCACAGTACGCCGGACATAGGAGGTGGTGTTTGGAGAAATTCGACCTCATCTTAAAGGAGATGCGCAGCGATCACGCGGCATTCAGGCCTGCGTCTGCGGTGCGCTCCGTGGAAAGGGGTCAAGGGCCCAGCACCAGCCGCGCAGGTCCGTTACCATCATGCGGAGCGGCGCGAAAAATCCCGGACCGCCCGTCGGCCCTGGCAAGGAAGACGACTCCGCCGGTCAAGGCCAAGACCGTCCACTGGGCCCCGGACTCGCAGGACCCACGGCCCCTCACCCCGGTGAGTACGCGCACCATCGGCACGCAGACGCCGAGACTGGAGCTGTGTCCCGACGCTGGCTACAAATTCGTCCAGTGGATTAAGCCTCTCCAGGTGGACGAAGTGTTGGGTGCGATCGGGGCCGAGCCCCTACTGCCTCTCCCGGGTCGCCAACGAGTCGACGACTTGATCGACATCGGGGATGGGCCTGCGGACGCAGCAGCACCCGAGATTGCTAAGCAGCAGGACGCCGCGGAAGCTGCGGCACCCGCCGGTCAGACCGAGTGGCAACAATTTCTCGCCAAACTCGACCCTTTCGCGCCCATCTGCTGTGAAGAGGCAAGGCCAGCCACCCCGGCGGCGAGGACGAGCTGCGACGACACCGAGGTGATCGCCACGCTCGTCCACGAAGCAGCGGCCATCGGCGCCGACGAAGTCAACGAGGTACCGCAAGCCCCGCTGGACACCGTCGTCGGAACCACCGGCAGCATCGACGTTACCGAGGAAGCCCGGGACGAGGCGGCGGCTCCGCGGAGCGCCGTCACGCCCCGCACTCCTGAAGCAGCCGACATCGGCAGCAACGGCAACAAGCAGGACTCCGTCGTGCCCCGCATCGTGACGTCGAGCAGCAGCAGCAGCAGCACCAGCAGCAGCAGCAACGAAGAGGATACCGGACCACTGGCCACCCGCTCGGCTCGGCTGCGGAATTTTCTGTCGCGACAGCAATTCCGTAGCCGCACCCGCAAGATGCCCCACTGCAGTGAGGAAAAGGAAGAGTGAGGAAAAAGTGACCTCTAAAGTGTTGCGTCTAGGGTGTATTGGCGTGAGTGTGAACGAGTGAATGCGAGAGATGCGTGCTAAAGTGTGCCAACGAGGACGTTGTCGAGTTTAAGGGGGGAGGGGTGTTACGTCCCGTACTTTTTCGAGATGCGTCTCGGAGAAGTGCGGCACGTAACGCGCCATAGCAACAGCGCACCGCTGAGCTGTCACCGGGGTGTGATTACACACCGCGGCTGCACTCGGGTGATGCGCTGCGAAATTCCCCGCGCTACAATATTTCTCCGTGTTGCGACGCGGCGATGATGAGGTGTCGAGTTTCGGCGCGCCGGCGATCGCGATCGTCGTGCGTGTCCGGAATTTTCCACCAGACATTTCGCTGATCGGACTGGCCCCTCTCGCTCTCCGAGGACTCGCGAGTCTTCGGATGGTCGCGAGGGAATCAGATTCCGTATAAACAGCGAAATAAAGATTCTCGGAACAAAAGCGGCAGCGCGCCGCTGGGCTCATCCGCGGTGTGATTTTATACCGCGGTATGATTCCGCGCCGCGGCTGCACTCAGGCGATGCGTCAGCCGCGAGAGCTGATTCCGCGGAATTTGTCTCCTCCCGGCCGACCGAGAATCCGAGGATCCTCGCGAGATCGGGGCGGACAGTCTCTAGACAGCAGCGATCAAAGTTAGATCAGTCTAGAGGTCTCCGCGACAGCGTGTCACCTAGGTCTGTGAATCTTCGTATGTTAACACCCGGTACTGCAACAGAGATAGTTCGCGATAGTATCGGGAACGTGGCGACAAGTGTGTTCCGCCGTGTAGTAAATCGCGTCGTGTTAGAATTAAGGCCCCGAATTGTGTTCACGCCGGTTACGTAAATCTGCGATAGTACACACCCGGTACTGCAACAAGGGTAGCGTGGCTTCGTGAGTGGTACCACAGTGTTGTAAATCAATTCGGATTAAACATAAATCATAACAGTATAAACTATTTAGAGACGCTAGTGTTACTCCGGAAATTGTAGTGTGTAGTTGCGATTACGAACCCCCGCCGGGGCCCACAAATACTGTAAGTACGTGTCTGTATGTATGTAGGAGCGAATGACCGTTACTCAGATCCGCCGGTAACTTAATACTTATCATCCCCTTGTGTTTGAGCCATTCATAATTATTTCTGTTTAATATATATTCTCCTATTGTTCTTAAACCCCACTTCTAATTTATTTCGAGACCCATCCATTTCACAGGTATCAAGAAACCGGGCCCGTACGGGACGGAGCGAAGCAGCCCACGACAAAAATAAATATACCCCCGCGCTTCACGCGGGGAGTTTGTGACGACCGGCGCGCGCTTCACGAGCGCTGGCACGTAACAGGTGTGTCAATTTCCTTTGTCGTCCAATCTTCTTGGGTGGTCTTTCAGCGTCGTGGATTGGAATTTTTCTGCACCGGATGGTGTGTTGTTTCACACCACCGACGATAAGTCACACTTCGCTATTTCTCTCTTCGGTTTCAAAAATCGATATTACCATTTACCGGGTGTTTAGCATTTGGATAATTATGATTTAATATTCATTAATTATTACTATTTTTCGTTATTTTCTATTTGTTTATTTGATTTTCTCATGATTTTCCTTTACCCAACTGTCTCGACTTGACCCGTAGATTTTTAATTCATAAACGAACTCAATTAATTTATTATTTGTTTCCCCACTAATACACCATTAAATCAGAAATCACGGCAACATAAGAAAGGCACCACAAATATAGTTTGCTTAGGTCAGTGGAGTACGAAAATGAGTGGAGATTACGAAAATGGTATAATTCACACATTTTTGGTCACCCGGTAGACGCATCGCGAATCCCCGCGAAGAGTCATTGGAACGCACTGTCTTTCGGTTACTCGGTCGGGACAATACCTGACCCATTCGATATGATAAGATTCACCGATGCACGCCCGACTCGTTATACTTGCGATCTCCGGTGCCACACGACGCACCTCATACATATGGGTGACGCGTGTATGTGTGTCCACCTACGGCCGCTACTCACACTCTCTCCTCTTTGCCTTATTTATTCCATATAAAAAGAATATATTACCGTAATTGATTTTTCAGTTTAAAAACGTGTAGTCTTGAAAAATCACGGGACGTAACACTGCTCTTAGGCCCAATAAACAGCGCCGAACTCTGGACTAATTTTACAGCGGACTATTGGTCGTTAAAAAAAGAAATTGTACTACATGAGGTTGAACGACGATTGATTGAAATAGATTTGCGGACGTACACGGCGTCGAACTCGTACCAATTTCAGCTACACCGTAGTCTAGTTGATCATTTTTCTGTCTTCTACCCCACCCGCTGTTCCATTAACTTAATCAGGGCTAAAATGCAGATCAGGCTCGCCACTAAACACTCCCGACGATTTATTATTAATAAGACTATACATAAATACGATCCTACGCAAATATGTTTTTTTGCCACGACAATGTAATTGAGACCTTGTTATACGCCACAAGGGCGAAAACCCCTTGCCCGAGACGTTCCCGCTAAAAAACTCACCACAAATACTCACATTCACTCTCACAATCACTCACTCAAAAAATCCCATTCATTCTTAATTATTCAACATCCATTCCATATTATCACTCATTCCAATATCTTATAATTATACTAAATACTTACCTTTACCTAAAAAACATTCATCAAAAACAAGGTTCGACGTTCGGTGTTCTCGACGAAATTGAGATTCATTCAACGAATCTCAACGCTCGAGTCGGTGAAACATCGCAAACGTCGAGCTTTGTTAAAACGTTCAATCTAAGGAATTTATAAACCTCGAGCGTTGCGCCAACGGCTTCGCGGCGATTGGCTCGCCGGTCGGCCCGCGCCGCCGCCGCCGCCTCGCTCATGATTGGCTCGCCGGTCGGACCGCGCCGCCGCCGCCGCCTCGCTCGTGATTGGCGCACCGCTCGACCCCCGAGGGGTATAAGAGGAGAGCGCTGCGCGCTCTCCGATCAGTTCTGGCACGACCTCCGACGAGAGCACATCAAGTCTGGAAATAAAAACCGAACTCATCCACCGATCATCCTCTCTCTCTTCATTTCTGCACCTTTCGAGGACTTCTCCGGAGTTTCCCTGGACGACCATCGACCCACGGATCTCGATTCCCGCTCTTCATCAAAAAATTAGTTCTTGTCAGAACTCTTTCTTTCAAACGGTTCTTTTCAGAACTCTTTTCCAACGGTTCTTTTCAGGACCAAAGAACAACTCTTTCGCTTTAATATCTCGGGTAGCTCGCTTTCTCGAGCTCCCGAGAACGCACCAATCAGGGCGCTCGCTTCCTCGAGCCCCCCACCGCCTCTACCCCAGCCAATCAGGGCGCTCGCTTCCTCGAGCCCCCCACCGACTCTACCCCAGCCAATCAGGGCGCTCGCTTCCTCGAGCCCCCCCTTCTCGCGGAGACGCACGCTCTCGTGCACTCCCGCTCATTCGTGCTCGAAACCTCGCTCGACGCACGTCAACGATACTCACTCGTGCTCGAGATCTCTCTCGACGCACGTCGAAGACGCACGCTCTCGTGCTCTCCCGCTCATTCGTGCTCGAGATCTCGCTCGACGCACGTCAACGATACTCACTCGTGCTCGAGATCTCTCTCGACGCACGTCGAAGACGCACGCTCTCGTGCTCTCCCGCTCATTCGTGCTCGAGATCTCGCTCGACGCACGTCAACGATACTCACTCGTGCTCGAGATCTCTCTCGACGCACGTCGAAGACGCACGCTCTCGTGCTCTCCCGCTCATTCGTGCTCGAGATCTCGCTCGACGCACGTCAACGATACTCACTCGTGCTCGAGATCTCTCTCGACGCACGTCGAAGACGCACGCTCTCGTGCTCTCTCGCGTTCCCAACGATTAGGTCGTGCTCCTTCGGGACGCCCGCGTTAGGCTCGTGCTCGAGCTCCCCCTCGACGCACGCCGGTCAGACGCACGGGAATTTTCGTGCTCGACGCGGAAAGCTCGTACTTCGAGCTTCCGTCTCGACGCCCGCATTATTCGTGCTCTGCCGGACTATCCACCCAAATAGAAACATATAGCTTATGCCGAAACGAGCCGGACGCAAAAGGTACGTGCGCCACGGAGTACATCTCAGCCTTTCGCGATCCCTACATAACCAAGTGGTTCTCAAACAAAGCCAGGACCGGCTAAAGTCCCTTTTTCAGAACCAAGCCGACGAGCAAGCCATTTCTCGCGTTCTCGCCGAGGTCTCGCCGCCGGAACTCATTTCCCCGCTTCCGCCGTCGCCCGAAAAGCCCCAACGACCGGGTATCCCCTACAAAAAACGAATTCCTTGCTCTCCTTCAAAGACTAACTTCAGTCAGTACCTCAACTCTCCGATCCCCCGGGATCCGCGCCGTAAGGCCCCGAAACTCGATCTTCTCTTTACGCCCCCAGCCAAAACCGAGCAAGACGTCCTAGAGATTAGACTCTCTCTCCAAGAAGAGTTCGATCTCTTCGACACTCCCGCGTCCCCCTAGAGTCCTCCCCATTTTCACCAACGGTCCTTTTCAGGACCAACAAAAAATCAAACGTAGAGACTCTTCTTCGGAGTTGTCAACCTTAGATCACATTCTGCTACGATGTCCGACATATTTTCCGTTGAGGTTGCATTTTTTAAACAATTGGATCAGCAACGACTCCACACAGGATAACAGAACTATCGCTCTACTTCACTAGAACGACATCGGCTGTATAGAAAGGCTATTTTACTACCTCTCGAATTCTTTCAAACTCCGAGCTTCGCTACTAAATAATTGATTAATTTATACTGTGCTCTCCTACTGTATTTGCGCCGTAAGAAAATGAAAACATTATTACTCATCGATAAAATACTATGGAAACTTCGGAACCCCCTGCATTATGAATCTATGTATTCTTCCATATGCATAATAAATATACATACATACATACTTTTAAAGTACAAATCGGTTGTATAAAATATATAACCATAATATATTTAAGATATACAGGGTGTCCCATTTTAATCTTACACCCGATTTACCTCGAAAAATAGGGCTCCGATTGAAAAATGAGTTATATGAAAGTTGTAGGATTCGAAGGGGGACGTTTTTCTAAAAAAAGAAATATGGTCCAACATTAAAAATGGCGGAGATACGACGGCCGACATGTTTTTTTTTAATGATGCCATGACTTTTCTTTTCGACCAAAATGTTCGGCGTGTTAAATCTAACAACTTTTGTAGAAAACTTTTTTCGATAAACTCCATAATTCATTTTTGAAGACCATTTTAGCGTTATCCAGGATGTACCACGAGGAGGTAGTTTTCAACATCCCATTTGCGTGTGCGTGTGCATGTGCGTGTGCGTGTGTGGGCGTGTGCATGCGTGTGTGCGCGCGTGCGCGTGTGCGTGCGTACAACACTCACAAGGGTCTTTGCGGCTCGTCACTTCCGCAGTATAGGCCCGGCACTGTCCCGTGAGCCGTTACAATTATTCGGTCTCACGGAAATCGAAACGTCTCGAATGTTCTCGAGCGTTTGTTTTTATTTCGGCGCGAGGCTCGAACGCTCTCGCTCGCTGCCGATGTGGTAGACGCCACATATATACGTCGACGATCTGTTGACAGGATTCGATACAATCGAAGAAGGCATAGCAGCACGCCAAGAAGTCACAGAGCTTCTACGCCAAGGGGGTCTCAGCATTCGGCAGCGGGGCTCCAACGATCCACGGCTGATGGCAGAACTTCCAGACAACGCGATCCACAAGCTATTGCAGTTCGATGACGGATCCACGCTCAAAACGTTAGGAGTTTTCTGGGTCGTACAGACTGACTCCATTGTCTACACGGTGAAGCCAGTCGCACAAAACAAGGCAGCCACCACGCGATTCATCTTATCGGAGATCGCAAAAATCTACGACCCGTTAGGTCTACTTGGACCTGTCATACTGGGCGCAAAAATAATCATCCAAAAATTGTGGCAGCTCAAGTTGGACTGGGACGACTCACTGCCGCAGAGTATCAACATCGAGTGGATCAACTTCTGTGCAGAGTTAAACGCACTGAATGACATTGCGTTCCCTCGGACTATCTGTTAAGGCAATGGACGAGTCATGGAGATGCACGGATTCTGCGACGCAAGCAGAGTCGGATATGGAGCCTGCATCTATCTGCGATCAACAGATTCAGAAGGAAGACATCAGTCACGGCTATTCTGTGCAAAATCAAGAGTAGCACCTCTGAAGACGATATCATTGCCGCGACTGAAACTGCCCTTACTCCTGCCCAGATTATATAAGGCCATAAAAACACAGTTGGTGTTCCCACCAGCAGAACCGTCCTCTGGAGTGATTCAACCATCATATTCCACTGGCTCGCCACATCTCCACACTTGCTGAAGACCTTCGTTGCCAATTGGGTGGCGGAGATCCAAGAAGCGACTCATGAGGGCGAATGGAGGCACGTTCCAGGAGAAGTTAATCCGGCAGATGCCTTATCAATCGGACAGAAACCAAGCGAGTTCACGACAAACACCTTGTGGCCTACCGGACCAACGTGGCTGCTTCAAGACGAATCCAACTGGCCACGAACTGAAATACCGCAACTGACAGCAGATCCAGAGGCTAAGCGGTTCACTTGTCTGACCATCGCTACAAAGTCGTCAATATTGGACAGATTTTCGTCCATTCAAAAATTAAAACGTTTCGTGGCACTCGCTCTGCGTTTCAAGCGAGAAAATCGTGGCAAATACCGTGGGATACGGCCGCATCTACAGGAGATCAACGCAGCTGAACTCCGCGTCCTGCGGCTCGTGCAAGAAGAGGCTTTTGGCAGTGAACTCCAAGATCTGACGAAACAAAAGGGATTAGATTCCAAGAGCAAACTGCTATCACTTAGCCCATATCTCGATCCGAACGAGATCTTTCGAGTTGGAGGCCATCTCAGAAATGCCACGCTACCGCAGAGCCAGAAACATACGGCAATGCTGCCCAAACATCACCAGGTGACGACGCTCATCATCCAAAACTAGGATCAAACGCACGGACACGTCGGTGCACTAGCAACACTGTGCGCTGTCCGTCGACAGTTCTGGATTCTCGATGGACGCAACGAAGTTCGTAGAGTCATCCGAACATGCATCACGCGCATGTTCGGATCACGTGCATCACGCGCAAAGGCAAAACCTCACACTGTGACCAACCTTATGGGAGATCTGCCGCACGCCTGAGTGACTCAAGCCCGCCCGTTCGTCAACGTGGGTTTGACTATTGCGGTCCATTTTTTATCAAGGAAAAGAAGCACCAGAACCGTGAGAAAATCAAATCCTACATGGCTGTCTTTATTTGTCTGGTAACAAAGGCCGTACATTTAGAGCTGGTCAGTGATATGACAACAGCGGCGTTCCTCAGTACATTGTGGCGATTCATCGGCCGACGTGAAAATTGCCAGATGATTCAGTCCGACAAATTTCGTCGGAGCCAAGAACGAGCTCAAGGAGTTTGTTGACATGATCAAGTCCGACAACCACAACGACAAGGTCACCGATTATCTTGGAGACGAAGGCATCCAGTGGCGTCTCATTCCACCAGCCTGACCGCATTTTGGTGGCATCTGGGAAGCAGCCGTCAAATCCTTCCAACATCTTCTGAGGCGAGTAATTGGAAAGGACCTCTTCACGTTCGAAGAATTCAATACGCTCATCATCGAGATTGAAGCAATATTGATTTCTCGTCCACTCACACCAATTTCGGCGGATCCGAACGACTTGCTCGTCCTAACTCCAGGACATTTCCTTATTGGCGATTCATTGACGAATCTGCCAGAAAACGACTTCACGCAAGTGGCTAAGAACCGTCTCTCCAGGTGGCAACACATCCAACAAATAAGACAACACTTCTGGGCGAGATGGCGCAAGGAGTACTTGAATGAGCTGAACATACGGCGTAAATGGGCCACTGGGCAGCCATCGATCTCAATTGGAGGGGTGGTGCTCATAAAGGATGACAATATCCCACCGATGCAGTGGAAGCTCGGAAGGATCATCGAGCTACATCCAGGTGCCGACGGAATCCCGCGAATAGCTACATCAAGACCAATCAAGGCTTGGTGAAAAAGAATCTGTGGATGTTAGCTCCATCACCAGCACAACAACGACAACGTGAGAAGCGATCGTTGATCGGCACAGCCTCTCAAGGGGCCCAGTATATTGCGTCGCACGCAACGTACACAATAATTCGTAATTTTGATCAAGTACCAATATCAAACAAAATTTAGTTAACTATAACTCGTGACTGTAGCATAAAACAAATTTTTATATTTCTTTATCGTTTGTGCGTACGTGACCGTCGTCAGGAATAGTTGGAAGCGGAAAACCGAAATAAAACACTCCGCGACCAGCTATTCCCCATATATTCCTCATAAAATACTTAAATAATAAAAATTCCCCAATCCCTACAATCAGCGGTCGAACACGGCCGGCCACGCTAATCCGGCCCATGGATCAGTCGCAGAAGGTACGGCGCCCAATAAAACAGTCGCCACATTTGCAGGCCAGGCGGCCAGTTGAGTAACTTGGGAAATTCCGGTCCTGTAGCCCATCTACCCTTTCCTCACGTACTCACTTTTTGTCCAATCACAATCCTTGAGATTCTCCATCCCCACCTTTTTCCAATCTGCGAGGCTCTGCAAAAATCCTCGCAGGTCAGTTCTTCGAAAGTACTCAAGCACACAACATCTAAATGTCGAACAGTCAGTTACAGTCAACTGCTGTTCGGACTTAGCGATATTTCTCAACAGTAAGAGCATCAGCCGCTGTTGAAGAATTCACTGAAAATCAAATATTATCGTAAACCAAATATTATCTAAACTAAATATTATCGTGTACAAATTAGTAACTTGTAAATAAACAATTTAAAATATATCTCAATCCGAATACACAAAGTTCATCAATTAAAAATTACACCAAGTGAAAAGACGGCAGCTTGGTAGTAACCAACGTTTTGTTAACAACAGATTGTTGAGGCCCAGATTTACGACCTTGACCAGTTCACGGAAACTGCAAAACGAGACGCGACATGGAATATTGGAAACTTTCATTCAAAAATTTAAGGAAGAGAGGACCACGCAGTGTCTGGGTCCCTCCCGAGTGGCGAAAATTTCCCCCTGATACTTTGGAGGAGTGGAATCATGAATTAACACGTCAAACCAACAAGATCATGAAATTCGGAGGAACGACCTACAGATATGCGAACAAAACGCTATACCCGGAAGGGCAAGTACTGCCAATAAAATACGAAGGAGGAAAAATAGTCAACATAGCAACGCGTAATACAAGTCTACAAAACAACGTAACCCTCGCCATTAATAACGAAGAAACCCGAAAAAGAAAATTTGAAGATTAGGAGAACACAACTACGGGAAGTATAGCCCTCGTTCAACCAAGCACATCACAGGCAAGCAGTGATACGACGAATCAGATTGGGCCCCTTATCGACAGCATCAGCACATCGCAGAGTTACGTCGCAGATGGCTCTGACGCTCCCGCCACCAATCCAAAAGCCCCCTCCGCCATACGTCCCCAAGTCAAGACTACAGAGGGAAGGCTGTCGTTGCGAAAAACTACTCCTCCAACGGCCTATATCCTTGGTCAAGTGCCCCGTAAATCACACATGGTCCGAACTCCCTGATGGAGTCAGAGTATAGATAGAGGGAGTTGACATTGCGCTCAACGAAATTCTCCAAGAAATGGACAACATCCCCCTCGAGGACCTCCTAGTGGTAACTACGGATGACACAATCAAAACTACGTACGAATCTGTTTAATCTATACCACGGTCAGTAATTAATATTAGTTATAATAAACATTCCAAACAAAATTAAAAAAAAAACCTGCAAAGTAGAACCTTGCAAATTGCTTCCTCAGTATTTTACACTTTTGACTCTATGAGGAAGTATGTTGATCAATTTTGCCTTCCTCATAGAGGAAGCATTGTCAAAAGAGTAAAATACTGAGGAAGCAATTTGCAAGGTTCTACTTTGTAGGTTTTTTTGCTTGTTTTTTAAAAATAAATAAAAATGTAAGATTTTAATCACTGAACCGATTTCTCTCAAATTTGTACCCAACCCTTGGTTCGTGATAGTCAATGTGTGGACCAAATGAGAACCCGATACCTTGTAATTTGCAGGATCCAGCGCGAGAACGAGATTTTTCAAAATATTCAAAATGCCATAAAATTTGAACAGCTGGACAGATCCGCGCCAAATTTGTACTCAAAACGTGGTCCATAGTTATTCATATGTGAACCAAATTTGAGAAAATTATGCAAAAAATGTTTTCCCATTTTTTTTGTCGTGCCGGCTTTTTTGTATTTCATGCAGAAAAATCGAAATTTACCGACATAATGACTGTTTCCTTGTCGAAACTCATCATTAATAATCAATGAACGAAGTGACATGTTCGAAATTGCAATCGAATGTCTCATAATTTACAGGAGCTGATGTACTTACAGACATTTGAAAAAAAATGAAATTGCAATAACATGAGAACCGCTTTACGGATTTTCGCCAAACTTGGTACAGATCATGGGTTGATGGTAGTCCATTCACGTACAAAATTGCGTCCCGATATCTCTCCATTTACGGAAATTATATACTGAAAACGATTATTTAAAAATTTAAAAAATGCTGTAAAATCTGAGTTTCATAACCGATTCGCGTCAACTACAATCCCATACAGTATTCTATGATAGCGAACGTGCGTGCCAAATTTGAAGAATATTCTTTAAAAATTACGGCAGTTATCGTGTAAACAAAGAAACGTACACACAGGCACAGGCACAGGCACAGGCACAGGCACAGGCACAGGCACAGGCACAGGCACAGGCACAGGCACAGGCACAGGCACAGGCACAGGCACAGGCACATGCACAGGCACAGGCACAGGCACTGGCATAGGCACACGCACACGCACACGCACACGCACACGCACACGCACACGCACACGCACACGCACACGCACACGCACACGCACACGCACACGCACACGCACACGCACACGCACACGCACACGCACACGCACACGCGCACTCACACTCACACGCGCACGCACATACACATACAGACATTTTGTACAAACCACTTTTCTCGACGTTTTGGACCATTCTGAGTGTACTGACATGAAAATCTCGAAAAAAAATGTCACGAAAACAATGCTTCCTCTATGAAGAAGCAAAATAAAAAGAAGAGAGAAAGAGATGTAAAGCAATTAACGTATCTTTCCATAAATATATACATTCTAATACTCTCACATATCATCCATGTATCTCAAAAATTTAATCCTATAAATTTTTTTTTCAATAACAAAAATCACCCTCACTTATATCTCGAACAATACGCACCAATTATGTTAACTTGTACTAATTTAATTTCGATATATTACAGAAGATCTTCCATAATGGGATGTTACGTCCCGTGATTCTTCGGGACTACACGTTTTAACTGAAAAATCAATTACGGTAATATATTCTTTTTATATGGAATAAATAAGGCAAAGAGGAGAGAGTGTGAGTAGCGGCCGTAGGTGGACACACATACACGCGTCACCCATATATATGAGGTGCGTCGTGTGGCACCGGAGATCGCAAGTATAACGAGTCGGGCGTGCATCGGTGAATCTTATCATATCGAATGGGTCAGGTATTGTCCCGACCGAGTAACCGAAAGACAGTGCGTTCCAGTGACTCTTCGCGGGGATTCGCGATGCGTCTACCGGGTGACCAAAAATGTGTGAATCATACCATTTTCGTAATCTCCACTCATTTTCGTACTCCACTGACCTAAACAGATTATATCCTTTCCTTATGTTGCCGTGATTTGTGAATCAATGGCGAATTAGTGGGGAAATAGTTGTAAATAAAATAATAAATTAATTGAGTTTGTTTATGAATTAAAAATCTACGGGTCAAGTCGAGACAGTTGGGTAGAGAAAAACATTAGAAAAACAAATAAACAAACAGAAGATAACATAAAATATGAATATTGAATGAATATTAAATCATAATTATGTAAATGTTAAACACCCGGTAAGTGGTAATATCGATTTTGATACCAAAGAAAGAAATAACGAAGTGCGACTTATCGTCGGTGGTATGAAACAACACACCATCCAGTGCAGAAAAATTCCACTCCACGACGCAGAAACACCACCCAAGAAGATTGGACGACAAAGGAAATTGACGCACCTAGCAACAACCCCTCCAGTCCAAAAGAGGAGAAATGATGACCACACCACCGACACTATTGGAGAAGAAGGAGAAGTCTGGAGTAAGCGTGGGGAACATCATCACCGAATCACACGACTTCCTTACCGCGATCGTTTTAATTTATCGATAAATATTGTGAAACTATTATTATCAAAATCAAGGGTGAAATAGGGATAAATTCCATCAACAAGGTGTTTTTTTTAATTAAATGTAATCATGAGTAAACAATGAATCTATTGATAAATAATTATATAAACAATTAATATTTGGGAGTTCGTTCAAGTAAATAACAGGAGTGACATATAGTTATTAACAGAAACAGGATAAATTACTGTCAATTATAATAACAATCTAATAAATAAGAAATTAGCGTAATGTGAAAGAAGCAAGTGACGCATGAGTGGGAGTGAGCGCGATGAGAGTAGCCCGCTAGGTATGAGGCGTGAGGGGACGGTAGGCGCAACGCACCGTTCGACAGCTATAGTAAGAATCCGATAAGAGTAGCCATCAGGTATGAAGCGTGAGGGGACGGTAAGACGCGTAACGCACCGCTCGACGGTCACCCCTTCCTCAAGGCGACAGCGGGGAAATAGCGAGGAGCTTATTTAATGAGCCGCAAAAGCCGACGGAGCTCATTAATATTCCGGACCCGAAACAGATCATTTTTGTCATCGAAATATCCGTCAGATTGACTTAGAAAAAAATCGTGAACTTGCGAATTTGAGATCGTTAAAACTCTTCAACATTAAAAATTGTAAATCATCGGTATTTTAAATAATAGTTCGGACTGTGAACTTCGATTTTCTAATACGCCGTATTTGTGGAACTGTGAACTTTGCCTTCTTTAAAATCAAATCTCGAGTCGTGAATCGACCTGTTAAAATTAAATATTGTGCACTAAATTACAAATTATATTTTAATTTCCGATGTTCAAGAATTTAATTGTGAAATTGTGAAACAACCAACAATCCAAATTTTGAATTGTGAACTGAAACTTTTTGTGAAATATTATTTTGACATTGCCCTGACGAACTGAACGGGCAGAATAAAAATCAATTTTACCAGTGAATTACGACCAGTGTTTAAATCCGAAAGAATCACACCATCGCCCTTCCTTGTCATCGGAAAATTCTATTCATCTGATATTCGAGTGGAGAGCCGGAGGATTATCGCCAGCGTTGGATCATTGGGATCGTTCTGATTCTCACCTTCTCATTCATCTTGTTATTCATCAATCACACGGTTCCATCCCATATTCGCCCATTTTCGCCACACGGATAAGTTTTTAATTTCATTCATTTTAGTCTTTATTTTTGTGATTTAATGTAATGTCAGAATTACTTTTTCAAGTTCCTTCCCGAGCTTTTGCCCGAAATGGTAGGCTCTAAACGGAACACCTCCGCGTTTTGCCGAGTCATATTGATACCGCAGAGCAATAGGGGGAGATTTTCTTCCCTTTGCCTTTTATCATTTGTCTCTCAAAAATAGCAATTCGCGACGTAACAGGGACATGACTGTTTTTCGATGGCTCGGTCGCACGATCCGACCGAGAATTTCCCGGACGAAATAAAGAGGTTCGTCCTGCCGATCCGTCTCGACCGGAGTCAAGCTGAAGCGAACCAGAATCGCTATTATCCCGTGGAAACCTACCGATACGAGACCATCTGCGTGCCACGCGAATGGATGTCAATTCCTATTGACGTTCGTCGGTACTGAATATCCGCAATACCAAAATGTAATTTCGAAATAGTCGCTCTCAGAGGCGTGACTTACACCAGATACAACCGAATCATGAAACCAGAAGGACAGTACACCCACTACATTCAAATAACGGCGAACCTGACATTATAGCCCAAAACTACGGAAAACAACAAGAATTTTTCCCTGGAATGAATAACCCAGCAGCAAGAAGAACCCAGACCATTTCGAAATTAACGTTATTTACATTTTAAACGACAACTGCTTGATCTCGGAAAACTAAAATTGTATTTTTAGTTTTTACGTTCGATATTCCCTAAGTTTATTAATAATTCAAAGAGAATTAGACTTTTACTAGAAAGAGAAGAATAAAAAAAGAAGAAAACACACAAAAAAACTCGGTGATGCGAGTTTTTTTGTGTGCGAGATCTATTTTACCGATCATCCGGCAAATGATTCTCCGGTAAGGGGCAACGTTGGGAACTCGCTCTCAGGCTACCCGCTCAAAGGCTGCCCCCTCTCAGGCCGCCGTCGGGGACGCCCACGCAATGCCGGAAGCCCGCTCGATCGCTGCCCGTACAGCGCCGAGGGGTTCTCATAAGGCGAGCGCGGTAATAAGTAAAAAAATTATTAACCGCTCTTTGCGAATCGATGGTATGACAACTCGCATCCACTATGGCCCCCGGAAAAATGCGTGTATTACCGCGTGCCGCTAAGCCGAAAATAAACGAGCAAACGAACGTTTAAAGAAATACGAAAATAAAATGAGTGTTGGAGACTGGCGTTTGCCGAACCCAAAGTATTAAGCCTCAATAGACATCGTAACATTACATTGAAAATTCATTGGTCGTAAAATAATCACTACTACTACTTAACTATTGTATAATCCAAGTTTAAATAACGAATATTATACGAAAAATGCAGAAACAGCAATAAATTATATTGATTACATCGCACAAATATGCAGTGAAATTGATAATTTTTATTAATAAAAAAAGACTCTTGTAATTATCAAATACTATTAGTTTTAAGTTTGCCCATACTATTAGTTTTTACAAACTGACGAACATTAACACGAAATTAATTTAGTCAAAGAACAGGGGAAATACGCTTATGGACTTGCATAGTTCACCAAAGTAACAATTAATTATAATTATTAATACCTCATGATAATTACGTGCGAATAATTATAACGAAAATCATAAAGAATATCCACCATATTCCGTTGGGTAACTGTTACCACGTAAAATGAGCGAGAGACGGTCAGTTACCACGTATGGTCTTAGTGTAATGTCCAGTAAAATTCATTAGCATGAGAAAATATTTACCACATTATTAATTACTTGATAGGGTTTATTATTATTATTATTATTATTATTATTATTACTGTTACTTTTTAATCTTGCATGTCGTATATTAGTCGCCAGTTGCGTATTTTCACCTAATTTACGGTAAAATACTCACCTGTCACGCATCTTAGCCTAATTACGGTTTAATACTCACCTGTCGCGCATTTTAGTGTAGTTACTGTACATTTTAACGAAATTAAGAGTAATATTAACCACGACAGTCACATATTTGACAATAAGGATGTAACGTACCAGCGCTCGTGAAGCGCGCGCCGGTCGTCACAAACTCCCCGCGTGAAGCGCGGGGGTATATTTATTTTTGTCGTGGGCTGCTTTGCTCCGTCCCATACGGGCCCGGTTTCTCGTTACCTGTAAAATGGATGGGTCTCGAAATAAATTAGAAGGGGGGTTTAAGAAACAATAAGAGAATATATATATTAAGCAGAAATAATTATGAATGACTCAAACACAAGTTGATGATGAAGTATTAAGTTACCGGCGGATCTGAGTGACGGTCATTCGCTCCTACATTCATACACACACGTACTTACAGTATTTGTGGGCCCCGGCGGGGGTTCGTAATCGCAACTACACACTACAATTTCCGGAGTAACACTAGCGTCTCTAAAAAGTTTTTATAATGTTATGATTTATGTTTAGTCCGAATTGATTGACAACACTGTGGTAGCACTCACGAAGCCACGTTCCCGGCACTATCGCGAACTATCCTTGTTGCAGTACCGGGTGTGTACTATCGAAGATTTACACAACCGGCGTGAACACAATTCGGGGCCTTAATTTTAACACGACGCGATTTACTACACGGCGGAACAAACTTGTCGCCACGTTCCCGATACTATCGCGAACTATCTTTGTTGCAGTACCGGGTGTTAACATACAAAGATTCACAGACCTAGGTGACACGCTGTCGCGGAGACCTCTAGACTGATCTAACTTTCATCGCTGCTGTCTAGAGACTGTCCTCCCCGATCTCGCGAGGATCCTCAGATTCTCGGTCGGCCGGGAGGAGATAAATTCCGCGGAATCAGCTCTCGCGGCTGACGCATCGCCTGAGTGCAGCCGCGGCGCGAAATCGTACCGCGGTATAAAATCACACCGCGGATGAGCCCAGCGACGCGCTGCCGCTTTTGTTCCCAGAATCTTTATTTCGCTGTTTATACGGAATCTGATTCCCTCGCGACCATCCGAAGACTCGCGAGTCCTCGGAGAGCCAGAGGGGCCAGTCCGATCAGCGAAATGTCCGGTGGAAAATTCCGGACACGCACGACGATCGCGATCGCCGGCGCGCCGAAACTCGACACCTCATCATCGCCGCGTCGCGACACGGCGAAATATCGTAGCGCGGGGAATTTCGCAGCGCATCACCCGAGTGCAGCCGCGGTGTGTAATCACACCCCGGTGACAGCTCAGCGGTGCGCTGTTGCTATGGCGCGTTACGTACCGCACTTCTCCGGGACGCATCTCGAAAAAGTACGGGACGTAACAAGGATAAGGACTTTTGAATGATTAACTTTGAATATTATTGTAGTTTAATGTAAATGCAAAGAAAATGGTTTATACAGATAGTAAAGGATTTTCTAAAGAGGCCCTGACCAGAGGGCGAAACGGAAAATTGGAGTTGTTTTAATCTCACCACGGACGTCCGTAGCCGAAGCTGCTACACCGCGTAAAGAATATCAGCAGAAAACGTTAAGGAAACAGCTCGTGCTAACTGCGCAATAAAAGAACGAGCCTCGTCCTAAGGCTGAAACGATGCGCCGAGCGCCGCACATGACATACTCGGTAGCATAACGCAATGTGTCAGATAAAGATAAAGAAACATATTTATCGATTGTCCACGTAGTAAATAGAGATGAATTCGGGAACGGATAATACAACACTTTGCATTAAAATATGAGCAATATAATTATTATAGTAAATTGCTGGAATTTGATTTGTATCAACGAGCAAATTAGAGAAAAGAAATATAGAGCAAGAAAGACAGAAAGAAATCGATTGAAATACGATCCAGAATAAGAAGAAGCAACACCACGGTTAAGCGTTGGAAGAGACAATGCATGACCGTGCATTGTCTCATTGATGTGCTTCCGGAAATCTTCCCACTTGTAATGGGTGAGATGCATTTTTATAAGTACGTGTGACAAGGAGTCCGACCATCAGTTCGTCAGGGAGTCAGTCATCAGTCAGTTATTCTTCAATAGTAGTCCAGCATTATTAATTTTCGCTTCGTCCAACGGTAATAAACTCTGATATTTGACCAGCACTGGTGGCCTAGCGGTAACGCATTGGGTACAGTGACTGGGAGGCTCGGGTTCGATTCCCGCTGAGGGCAAAAATGTTTTTCTCGAGCAGCAGCGCGCTGGGTATACAGTGTTTACTGCCGTAAGAAACGCCATGCTGTCCGAGTAAACATTGGAGCTCTGGGGGTCAGCCTGTAGCCGGCTACACCCGGCGTAGGTTTTACTGTGGTTTCCCTGAGCTCTTAGGCGAATGCGAGTGTTTCTATATCTTCCATCGTAAGTCGGTCCACAGCCGCAATTGGGATAGTAACTGCTTCGACTACCGGGCCTCTTAGGGGCCGTAGGCCCAGAGGCTGTTTTCGAAGAAGAACCCCCTTTCCGCATCTCTATTTATCCTATTTATATTTCTTCGCATCACTGGACTTATAAAATTTGTATTTTTCGTCCATCGGACTTATAAAATTCGCGACTTCGCATCACTGGACTTATAAAATTTCTATTTTTCGTTCCTCGGACTTATTAAATTTACATTTTTGTACCCTTGGACTTATAACATTTACATTTTTTCCTCTTTGGTCTTTGAACTTTTTTTATTTAATCGAGCTTCGGACTTTGAACATCTTTAACGAGTTCTGACTTTGAAATATTTAACCGAGTTTGGACTTTGACATTTTTTTAACGAGTTCGGACTTTGAAATACTTAATTGAGCTTCGGACTTTGAACATTTTTAACGAGTTCTGACTTTGAAATATTTAACCGAGTTTGGACTTTGACATTTTTTTAACGAGTTTGAACTCGTTAAAATTAAGTTTGTCAAACGTCGAATTAAGTTTGACGTTTTAAATTTGGAATAGAAAAAATGTGAGACACAAAGAAAGAGCTATCGAATAACGTTATCCAAAACTGCAGTGACATAATAAATTATTTATAAATGAGGTAATATTTCTTACAATACGTCTAGAGGATAAGCTGTGTAAAATCGTTTAAGAAACGCGATGCGTACGAGGCGCCCTAGACGATGAATAGCTCGGTGACGAATAGCAGAAAGAGGCTACACTGGAAAAAAACGAAAAAACATCCGCAAAATGAAAAAACCCCTCGAGTAGAGTTGGCCAACAGAATAAACTGTTGTTTTCACCACTCGTGACATCATGTCAAACGAATTATATTCAACATTTCACACGGGTCTCTATTGACAATTTCGCGAGAAGTACTGACAAATTATATGAAAAGTGGGGAAAAAATCTACGTTCCTCGGCGCTAGAGAATGCAGCGTGAGGTTTCTGTCGCAACGCAATTGTCTATAGAACGATTTCGGTATCGGGTGATTTAATTCGATAAATTGAATGACATTGGTTTACGTTTTTCTGTTTACGCTCTATAATGGTTTTTTAATTCACATAGATAATAGGTAAATAATAATCTTCTATTTCAGAAGAAATGTAACTTGGTATTAAATACATTATCATTATCTAATTAGTTTCTTTCAATCAAATGATAATGACATTTTTAACGAATATATTAATTGAGCTCGAATATCAGTAAATGTGAGAACGAACGGTCTTTGTTGAAGCGTGCAAAAACATTGTCGACATTTGTTCAGAAAATCGCTTGTCCGTTACATATGCCTTGTACCTTGGTCGTGCCATCCAGAAAGAGCAAGCGCGCCGCGTCTCTTGTAACAGCAGCAGTAGTGTCATGGAGGTCGCGGTAAAAGTTTTTCGTAAGACATTTGTCGTCAAAATGTCGTGATTAACGCGTTAATCTTACCGATAAACAGCGATTTTTTCAAATTTAAAAGATCATAATCAATCAATCAATAATCAATGTTAGGCTGTTAGAATTTTTCTTTATAATCGAGTTAATTGTTCCGCGTGTGTACTGCACCTTCTAAAACGCTGCGTACAAACAAGTCGACGACTCTGTGTCGCGCATCATGTGATTTCAACGTAAAAACAGTCGATATAATAACAATGGCAGAACGACGAGATCCGAATGTTCTCCTGCCTCAGAGCTCGCGTATCAAAGATGGACGGATATTTCAAGTCAGCAACAGGAGGAAACACGTCGTGTAAAAGGTTTTTTACATCATTTTTTAATTTTTATTTTTACTTTTCTCGTGTAATTTTTCGATATACTCGTTCAGTCGGGCAAATTCATCCGGATTATTCTCCACGATAGTCCTTTTAGAACCCGTGACATTTCCTTAATTCGTATTGTGAAAACGTCGTTCGGTGTAATTGATTTCTCTACTGGGTTTCTTGACAATGCGTCGGCGTTGACATTAGTTTTCCCGGCTTTGTATACTATCTCATATTCGTACTCAGCTAATTTTAGTCTCCAGCGTAAGATTTTCGGATTGCCGTCAGTGGCTTTTCTGAACCACGTAAGCGGTTTATGATCCGTCACCACGGTAAAACGTCGTCCATATAAATACGGGCGGAAATGCAGTATCGAATATACAATCGCTAACGCTTCCTTTTCATACGTGTCGTATCGCTCTTCGACTTGACTTAGAGCTCGCGAGGCGTAGGCACATGGGTGGTCGTGGTTAATTTCTAGCCTGAGGCGTCCGTTGTGAGAATAAAAGGTTTGGAAAAATCCGGGTATTGTAATACAGGAGCGGAACAGAGTTTTTCTTTTAGTATTTCCAATGATTCTTGTTGTTCGGTTCCCCACTCGAAAGCATTTTCTTTTCGTAATAAAGCTGTGAGAGGCTTAGTGATTTTCGCGTATCCCTCAATAAATCGTCTGTAATATCCCGTTAATCCTAAAAATTTACGGATGTTTTTAATGTTTTTTAGCACAGGATAATTACGTATGCTTCTAATTTTTTCGGATCGGGCCGTACTCCGTTATTCCCAATTATGTGGCCCAAATATGCGACTTCCTTTTTCAAAAATTCGCACTTGTCGGGTTGTAATTTAAAATTTGCGGCCTGTAGGCGTTTCATTAATTCGCGATATATTTTTCCATATTCTTCTAAACTGTTGGCGTATATAACTATATCGTCTAAATAGACGAACACGCCCTGTCCAAGGAGTTCGCTTAGTGTGAGATCCATTGCTCGTTGAAATGTGGGAGGGGCGTTCCGTAGCCCAAAAGGCATTCTCACGAACTCGTAGTGGCCTCGCGGTGTCGTGAAGGCGGTCTTATGTCTGTCTTCCGGGGCTACTTCCATTTGATAAAAACCCGAAGCTAGATCAAATACGGAGAAATATTGCGCTCCACCGAGTTGATCCAATATGTCATTAATATTGGGAATTGGGTATGCATCGGCTATAGTTTCTTCGTTCAGGGCGCGGTAGTCGAACACAACTCTCCATTTTTTATTACCTTACGAGTCGGCTTTCTTAGGCACGACCCACACCGGGCAGTTGTACGGTGAAGTGGACGGTATTATTATTCCTTTGCTGAGCATGTCTTCTACTTGTTTACCTATCTCTTCTTTAGTACATTCGGGTCATCGATAACCTCTAGTATTGATGGGAAGATCATCCGTCGTTGGGATGCAATGTCGCAATATCGTTGTACAAGTTAATAAATCTCCCGGAATTTGATACAGATGTGCACTTTCTTCCAATAGCGTTTCTATACTGTCTTTTTCTTCTTCGTTCAACTCCGTGAGTCTCAATAATTTTTTTATTTGCTCCAAGCGATTATTAGATATTTCTTTTGTTACTACTGTAACGGGACCTCGGTACCCCCCACCACAGCCCGGCATTCTGCCGAATTTCGCGAGCGACGAGTGGGGCCGTCCCGTCACCCGCGGCCCGCACCAACGCCGTACCCCACTCCCTCCCACCAGCGGGCTAGGCAGCAGCGCGAGCCGTCCCGATATAAGGAGGCCGCGCCGCGCCTCGAGAGTCAGTCTCACCCGAAATTCCCGACCAATACGGTTTCCTAATACTTAGCATAAAGTAGCTCCTAAATGTACTTCTAAGCTCTCTTTATTAGTCCTATTTAGCATAACATACCTTAGATCTTTAGTAACTAGCCAACGTAAGTATTCTTTTGACGATTCCACCTCGATATCGCATCGACCTGGGATCATCAACTAATATTTAAAACAAACCGTCGGATAGTCCGTGGCCTTGGTACTGCACCAACCCCACGGATCAGAAGAGGTAAAAATCTGTAAGTCACGCATTTCTTGTCGTAAGAATATCCACTCCCGGCAGCCTCGACATTGCGTCGACCCTCCGGGAGACGATAGAAAAATTATCGAGTCCATCGAGCGAGCCTCGTCACTGCGTCGACCCTCGCCTCGACGATAATATTCCCGAATAGATATAAAAACACGTCACGGCCTTGGCATTGCGCCGACCCCGGACGTATCCGATATAAGATATTGGTCCAAATTGCCGTGTCAAGTAAAAAAAAAAGAATAAAAAAAAATAAAAATAGAAATAAATGCGCATTCCCGCGACTCCGACGCCTCGACATTGCATCGACCCCTCGGCAGTCGCGGAATTGTGATTGGCGTATCGATTCCTGCGTGCCTCGTCATCGCGGCGACCCACGCGAGAGCGATCCGCGGTGCACGGCAACTTGCGACGAACTATTCGAAAAAGGTGGAAAAAACGTCTCAAATAGATAGACGCGGGGGCAGGAGATCGTGATTAACAGAAAATCAAATATCGCGATAATTTCCGTTGGAGTACGCGATATTACGGTGCGCGGCGCGCTCAAACCGCGATCGAGGTAGATAGCACCGCGCCTACCGTGGAGGCGCGCGGGCCAAACGCGCGATCTAGCGCTCGGCGTATTTCAGGCGGCCTTGCCTAGAGAAAAAACGTCAACAAACCGACGTTCTTGGCTCAAGTGAGCGTCGCGAAGTCCTACTTGTCGCGATCTTACACCGACGTTCCACTCGTAGTCATATTACCGCTCGCGCGTGTTGACATTTCTTTTGTGCGAACGTCTAAGACGTGGCGATTGCCGCCGACGCGAGGCTACGAGAAACACGTGAAGAGCGCGCTTCGTAATTTCTTTGATTTTTGCCGCGCGTTAGCCTCCGCCGTCAGCGTCACGCGCGCTGTATAATAAACACACCGAGCTCCTGCAACGCAAACCCCCGATTTTGACCTTAGGCCTTGAGCAGTGCACGCTCCATACGAGGACGTCAACCTCCTCGTATGACCTTAGCTTTAAAAAAAAAAGAGAAAGAAAATTAAATTCCCCTCGCTTACATCCTGGCACAGACGCCCTTCAAACTCAACTCTTGGAATCCTCTCACAGCTTAAATTAACTTGGAAGAAAATTGGCCCTCTCTAAAAAAAAGAACCGATGAGGAAAATATCCATCACCAAGGCGAAGCGGGAGTGTACAGCTACCCTCGTTTAAGCCGAAAGACGATAACTGAGGTTCTATTCCTTAAATCAAATCCTGAACATATGTGACTCTCCTCTCCTCGGGTCCAGCACCTTCCTTGCACCCTCAGGCAGAAATCAAAAAACGTTTCACTACATAACACGGGAATTCGCTAAGAGGAGATTGAATTTCTCTATATAAGTTATGACTGCTTAACCTTTGTACTAAAGCAACGTCCACAATTTCATAATGTATGGTCGAGTGTTTATTGACTTCAATTTGATTTTTCGTTTTAATTTTAGCCCGTTCTTTACTCGTGGGTAATAGCGCAGTGGCAAGCGGTGAACCCTCCGATGACTTGCCAGGCGTATTTTCATTGTCTCGCGATCTTGAAGTGGCGTTTACGTCACTTATTAATGCACTTAATTTGCGATCCCTTTTTTCTATACATTTTTCGAGGTCAATTTCTTCATTTATTTTTGCTTCAAAATCTGGTGTTTCTTCCGATTTATTTTCTGCGTTTTCCTGGATTTTATCTATTTCAAAGGTATTTTCCCGATTCATTATTTCGTTATGCTCCAACTTTTTAGTATCGAGCCTAGCTTCGGCCCCTTCGGCGAGCGAGTTGACCCTAATAAATTCCGGGTAGGCCACCAGCGTATCTTCGGCGGTGACTGACGGCGTCGCCTGCACCCGTGCCTCCGAAAAGTCCGAGTGACACCCTTTTCTCATTGCCTCTGTTTCGTCGGTTTTTTTATTTTTCACTACTGACCTACAGCCTTCAATTTCTATCATATTTATTTCCGTGGTTTTCTGAGAGTATTCTTCTGGTTTTTTCGTATAAATTTTATTCAATTGATTTTGATCTTCGCGAACTTCCGGATAAATTTCCTTGAATAATTCCTTATTTGCCAATGGCTTTGCATTGTTAACTCGATTATTACGTTGATTATTCGTTATTTCGTTCTTACTAATTTCATTCCTGGGTTTTCTTTCCTTTTCTAATAATTTTTCACGATCTGAGATTTTCATAGAACTGACTTTTTCGACATCCTCGAGGGATTCTGTCCCTACTGTACATGCGAAATTTATAGTATTCTTAATATTTCCTTGAATCGTTCCTGCCCGTTTTCCGGTGTCAGGTATCTCGATTGGTAACTGGCAACCACTATTTTTACTTTCATTTTTACTCGATTCATTTCTAATATCTGGTTTTCCTGATTGACAATTGTTTACTTCATCTTTACTGGGATTGGTTTCCTTGAGCGTTTCTTTTTTTAATTCTATCTCTTTACCCGGTAATTGTTCGAAGACTCGATTTTCTACAAGATCGTGACTGTCGACATCCTCGAGGGATTCTGCCCCTACTGTCCATGCGACATCACACAAATTTTCAACTTCAATGGGTCCTGCCCTTTCCTCGGTGTCAGGTTTCCCTATTGCAAGAGAACAAACTTTAATTTCATCATAATTTTCCGTATTTCCACAAATTTTCGAGTCATCTACTTTTATCAGGGGCTGTGAAGGATAAAAATCAAAACTTCTTGGTTTTCCACTAGTTTCTGGGTTCTTCGTGTAATTCATTGTCTGGGCTTCATAATATTTATTTCTCTTTGTATCATTTTTCATTTCGCTTTTCTTTTCGTTTATTTGATTCGGGCTAATCTCGGGAGTTTCTTTCCTAGGGACTTGCGATTTCGTTTCTAATTCACTGCGTGTCGTATTTTTTTCCGGGGATATTTCTCTTTTTGGTGGCGATAGTTCTGATGCGGTTCCGCGTCCTTTCTTTGAATTGAGAGAAGTGTCTTCTGAACTTGATTCGATTTCGTAACTCTTATTTTTGCTCAATTTATTTTCGTTGTAATATTCTCGGGATTCTAATTCCATTACAGGCACATGCAATTCAACGGCCCAATTATTACTGTTGGTGATGTAAATATATGCTTTCCCGTTATTGTTTTTAACAAAGCCATCTTGTATTTCCACGCCTTTTACTGTACTCATTGGAGGTAAATAACCTTCCCTCATGGACAAATTTTTTACTCTTACGTAACACAACTTGGTAGATTTAGCAGGGACGACCATGGTCTCAGGTGTCGCGAATGGTATTATTACGTTTTGCATCTCTAATTGCCGATTTTCATAGTCAATTTTTACTCTATTTCCATCTAAATAATCGGATCCTAAAATTCCGGCTTCTTTTATCGGAAAATCATAACCGACAACATGGAAGGTAGCATAGCGTCCGAATATTTGAATCGTGACGCAACCGTGCGTATAGATGGAATTTTTAGTGATTCCCTTTAGTTGGAGTATCTCTCCCTGATCTATCGGGGTACTGGGGTCCAAGAATTGTTCCTTGATAATATTTGGTCCGGCTCCGGAGTCGATCATGAGCAAAACGGGTCGTATTAATTCGGGAGCTGTCGTCATTACACTGGGCACGCTGCCTTCGTTGCTCAAGTCAATATTAAATATTCGAATTACTCGTGCGCTCGACTCGCTCTGCTGGCTGCGATACGGTGGATTGAGCGCTCGGCCTGCGTAGTCTCCCTCACCGCGCTCTTGCTCGGGGGACCATTGTCGTTTCCCTGGTTCCCATATCTCGGTCCGTTGTTCGGACGAACGGGACAATCGCGAATAAAATGCCCAAGTTGCTTGCAATAATGACACGGCCCTGAAGGATCTGCGGCGTTACTGGGTCGTTCCATATATTGACGATTATTACTAGCATTATTGGTCAGCGGTTGCGAGTGATTATTACGAAATGGACAAATATGAGCTCCGTGGCCTTCTTTTTTGCAAATTTGACATCTTACTTCGTTCGGACCCGGGTATCTCAGATTTTGCGGGACTTGTACTTGCGCCGGATGCACAGGTCTGAAAGACGAAGAGGGCAATCGCGAACATTTATCGGCTGCATGGCCGTTGATTTTGCACAACTGACAAAATGTGTTTTTTTCATCTTCTCTTTTTCCCGGGGGAAAAATTTTATAGCATCGATCGGCGGTGTGCCCACGTTTGTTACATACCTGGCAAATTGTTAATGCAGGGGCTTCAGTGTTGGGCTTGCTGTTGTTTAAAGGAGGAAAATTTTTTAAACATTTGTCGGCTGAATGGCCGGTCTTCGTGCACACCTGGCATACGGGTGGGTTCTTTATCTCTTTTCCGTACGATTGGTCGCGTGCTACATGCGTTTGGGCCGTCTCTTTCCTCACGCACTCCTTGGCGACGTGACCCCTCTTCTCGCACAACTGGCACGTCGGCTCTTCGCTCACTACTACATGCACGCCGCGCCGCCCCTCGGTTTTACTAGCCTCGGCCTTAGGTGTCTCCGGCATGGCGCCTCTCAAGATTGCCTGTGAGACTAAATTTTTCTCGATCTGCACCGGCTGCCTAATTAAGTAGTCAAAATCATTGTTCGGAGCTAAACGTTGTTCGATTTCAGGTTTTAATCCGTGTAGAAAACAAGTAGGCAGACTTTTCCTGCTGCTGTCGGCTGGTGATTGATATTTCCTTCATAATTTTCGAGTATTGCCTTTCCCAGATCTCTTATGCGATTCGCGTAGGTTATTACTGATTCTTTGTCGAGTTGATATATTGATCCTAATTCCCCTTGAAGTTGATAAATATTACGTTTGGGTGCGTAGATTTCTTTAAGAAATTGTTCCAACTCAGAAATGGTATCAAAATTTTTCTCTTGTATTGTTCTGCGGGGTTCTCCGATTATTTTTATCCGCACGGCTTTCACTAGATTTACTTCGGCGCCTGGTCCCATCATAGCCAAGGCTTCCCTACATCCCTGAATGAATAAACCGAGTGACATGGTGTGCCCATCATAATTAGGGATTACCGCTAAGGCATCCCTCAGTGAAAGGGTTTGATTGTGTAATCCCATTTTGTAAATGGGATTTTCGGATTCTTCAGTTATGCCTGTTTTTGGTTTTGTCCCTGCTTCCGTGTTAGTGGGTTTATCTGCGTTCTCGTTGGGATGATCTTTAGAACACCCGGGAGCGGGTTCCTTATTTCGGGAAAAATGCGATAGACTTAATAATAAATTCCTTGGTACGGTTTTCGGTCTTTTTAATATTGATTTTACCGCGCGGTTTTGGTTTGTCGTATTCTTCGGGGTGTCGGAGAGAGCAGTTTTATATTCGGTAGCTTCGAGAGGCGTTGAAGTGCTTAAAGGTGTCCCAAATAATCCCGGTGAGGTGTTCGGGAGTGCGTGATTTCCGGTTGATGGGCCCGCGCGACCGGTGGGATTTTTACCTGCCTCGGCGCGTGCCACTTGTAATGACTCGAGAGGGACTTCTGAGCGGTCGGGGACCGAGGGCGGTCTCTCTGTTGTTTCAACTTCGTTACTACGATCGCTGGATATAAGTAAATATTGGTTGGTCCCGTGAATGGGGTCTGGAATATATCCTACTAAGGCCCAATTATTTCCAGGGGATTTATTTTCTGTGTTCGAGGGTATTTGTCCGCTGATTCTAATGTGTTATTGCATCTGTGTTATTTCGGAAATCTCTTCAGGTAATCCGAACAATACTTGTGTTTTATTTAAATCTTCACTATCAACTGATTTTGTGTCGTCACTCTCGTCTACTGATTTCGTATTTTCCCCGTCGTCGGTTTCGATTCTATAAGTTCTCACACCGTCTTCAGTTATTTCCGCGGATTGTAAATTTTTGTCCGATTCGAAACTAATTCTCACTGTTTTTCCTCCTGTGTGTTCGGGGATTTGTTCGTCTTCCGTAACTGTCTCTGTTGATTCGTCCGATCTGATTCAGAGGTTTTCTCCGAGTCAGTGATTCCTGGAAAGTCGGGGCCGGTTTCTTCGAATGGACTTTTACCTGCTGTCTCGGGGATTTCGTGGGTTTCGGTCACTGTGTTAAGGGTATTAGTATTGTCTCCTGTTGTACGTCGACTTCGTTCGCAGGGATATGTACTCAATATTTTATCGTCTATCGGAAGGTTTTTAGAACGAGTCCCGTGCATTTATAATTTTTTTTATGAGCGAGTTCTATGGATGTAATTATATTTGATTTTGCTTCCTCATAGAGGAAGCTTTGTTTTCATGAAAAATTTTTTTTTCGAGATTTTCATGCCAGTATGCTTAGAATCACCTAAAATGTCGAGAAAAGTGGTTTAGAAAAAATGTCCGTATGTATGTGTGTGTGTGTGTGTGTGTGTGTGTGCTGGGCCTCGAAAATTCAATCGCCTCTCACTCAGAAACCGTTCGAGCGATCTGGCTCAAATTTGGCACGCAAGTAGAGTAGTTGCCCCTCTTCCAATGGCGAGATTTTTGATAACATATATACAGTCATTAAGATTTTATGTAGTTTTTAATTTGTTGGTAAAAGGGCGTGGTCACTCTAACTTTCGTAAAAGTTCGACGATTTGGCTAAATAGTTCTTCATAATGGAAGATACGTTCAATGTTGTATGGTATTGAATTTCGACGAAATCGGTAAAGCGGTTCGGATTTTACTGAATTTTGAATTTTTCGAAAAAAATACATTTTGCTCTAAATCACATCGAATCTTAACAAAGGAACCCAATTGTTCCACAGTCGAAAAACAACATACAGCCCTGCTACGTACGAACTTTGGTGATGATCGGTAAAGTCGTTCGGATTTTACACCATTTTGAATTTTTCAAAAAATTTAGATTTTCGCGATAACTTCCGCAAAAGTTAAGAAAGTAAGACAAAACTTTGTATCTAATGAAAATTAGATGTAACGGTGTTTGTGACGGAGTTTTCTTTTGTTCAAATAAAAAAAGTTGCAAAGTAGAACTTTGCACATTGCTTCCACATTAATTTTCGTTTTTCACAAAGCTTCCTCTATGAGGAAGACAAAATGTAAAATAAACAAGCTTCTTCATAGAGGTGGCTTTGTGAAAAACGAAAATTAATGAGGAAGCAATGTGCAAAGTTCTACTTTGCAACTTTTTTCTTTTTTTATATGTTTTTGCTCTCTTCTTGTTGACCTTTGTTTTAATCTGACATGAATGTGCGCACCACTGAATTATTATTCGATATATGTTTTGTACCCAGTCGCACAACATTTATAGGTGGAGAAGATTTTATCTCTTGTTGTTTTTAATCTGTTATCGGATAAATCGGACTTGCAGGAGAGCAGTAAATCTCGGTGTAAGTCGTGTCAATGTTATCTTGGAGGAATTCACTATGAGTTTTCCACAGTCTGGGGTCTGAAGCCCATATGGAGGATATAACTGGTGGTGTTGGTGTGGGGATGTCAATTGGAATCAATTTGTATTCTTTACAAAAATAATCTTCGATTCGTTTTACTTTGCGTTCTCCGGAATGAATCAACTGTAGTTTTGTTACTTGATATTTTTTTCGACCACGACGTTTCCTTGCCATATACGGAAAAGGGGGTTGTGGTAGGAGACTAAGAGTGAAATCTCTGTAATCACCTGCCTTAGCTTTAGATTCGATTTCGTTGTTCTATTTCTCAAAAAAAATTTCCGTTGAAGGTTTCCGTTTTACTTACTAAACAACGAGATTTGTTCAATAATTATTCAAAGGATTGTAAAAGGTCGTGGGATACGTGTCTGAGTAAGAGGAGCCAGTAAGTTCTATTGGTGAGAGAAGTGCCTTAAGTCCGTCGGGTCTGGGGCGTCGATCTGGCCAGGTAGAATAATTTTACTTTCTATTCGTTTTTGAGCTTGATATTTTCCTGAGGGATCTTCTCAATTGAGGTTTTGATACCGAGTTCTTTCTCCGGTTGATTTTTTTCAAAGAAAGTTTTTTCAAAAATTGTTCTTTTATAATTATATTAATAAGTTCTTGAGTGACGGCTTCTAATTCAACAATACGCATGTGAAGCTCTACTAGTTTTTCCAAAGTGTCCATGTAATATATTGAGTAGTTGTTACAAAATTTCAAAGTCAAATCATTGTAAATCGCAAAATGGTTCAGGCCCGTCAAATTATTTAAAGAAGCACTCTTGAAATCCCGGACGAGCCCCCAAAAATTTGTTACGTCAAAAGTGTCGTGGATTTTACTCGAGCGACAATTTTACACGTATTAGTGCGGTTCAACGTGATTTACCCGTGCTCTGGTCAAGAAGGAAGGCTCCGCCCTATACCACATCTGACGAAGTACACTAAACGCGCAAGCTCTGTTTCGAGTCTAACCTTTCGGAAAATTACTCGGGGACGAGCTGCGAATGCTTCTCCAAAGGGAATTTGACTGAGGTCTGAGATGATGGTGATGTGATGATGGCTCGAGACAATGCGCGTACTAAATTTCACCGATATAATTAAAAATGTCACTTACCCTTTTTGTGTTGAACTGGATGCTGATGCTGCAGATGGGAAGGACACGATCGTAAAGAAACTGTGACACTGAATTTAAGAATGCGACCGTCGAATTTTATTCGTAAAACGAGGAAATTAAATAAACCGATTTTTCTCAACAAAAGATGGTAACATGTAATTAATCGTGATGATGTTCACAAATATCGGCACCTAGTGGTGTAACAAAATTCAGAGTTCGGATGTACAAGTTTCTCAAAATACGAAGCGTGCGAAATTATAAAATAAAATACAAAATTAGTCAAAGCCCGAGAATACAAAACTGTAGAGTCTTATTTGAGTCTATGAACTCCTAAGTCCCCGTTTAGGACAAAGGTTCGAATTACGAAAAAATGAAAATCTTAGCGAAGAACGGAATGGATCTAAATCCGCGGTCGGATTAAAATTCGATTATGATTGGAGCTCGAAATTTCCTAAGTCCGTGATACGATTTTAAGTTCGGAGCTGAATTTTCCTCAGTCCGCGATACGATTTAAATTCGGAGGTGATTTTCTTCTAAGTCCGCGATACGATTTAAATTCGGAGCCGATTTTCTTCTAAGTCCGCGATACGGTTTAAATTCGGAGGTGATTTTTTTCTAAGTCCGCGGTCGATTTAAATGATTTTTTCTAAGTCCGCGGTCGATTTAAATGATTTTTTCTAAGTCCGCGGTCGATTTAAATGATTTTTTCCTAAGTCCGCGGTCGGACAGAAATTCGTCGTTAATTCGATTTTAAAGTTTCAGTTTATGCTCGGGCAGAGATTCGGTGTAAGCAGATCTAATTTTCGGGGCGCACTGTATATTTGTCGATACCCTTTTGTCATTTTATATGATTGGGTCCCTTGTCTTTAGATTGAGCGATGGTAGGGGTAGTACCCACGTGATCTTCAACTCCCTATCTCATGTTAGAGGAGGACACCGCACTTTTCAGGTCGCGCGTGGCTCCCGTCCCCCGCGCCTGTCCCTTGCCCTGGCTCCACATTTACGACTTCCACTTTCGTCAATGTCTTCTCGATGTTTCGACCAGGTGTTCACGCTTTTCGTTGGAACGATTTAGTTGCTGCCTTATTTGGACCTCTTCGCTTATAAGTTTATAAGTTTGCTATTAGGGGTGTGCACGAGCTCGTTCGAACACGCTCGATGCACGCCCGTGAAGCTCGGTACCTGATCGAGCTTTGCATCGAGCAAGGCGCTGCATCGAACAATCCGAGCCGCTCGACCTACTCGAGCCGCTCGGGCTGCTCGAGCCCGGCGACCGCTCGAGCTACTCGGGCCGTTCGAGCTGCTCGAGCCCGGCGGCCGCTCGAGCTTCGCGGGCCGTTCGAGCTGCTCGAGCTACTCGGACCGTTCGAGCTGCTCGAGCCCACCGAGGCTCGAGCCGCCCGAGAGGATCGAGCGGCTCGAGCGGCCGACGCAGCTCGAAGCGGCTCGAGCGGCCGATGCAGCTCGAGCATCCAAATGACTCGAGCCGGTTCGATGAGTTACAATTATTATTATGCTAAATTCATGTTTTCAGTACCTTTCCGAGTACAGTACCGAGTAGTTGTCGGCACAACCAGAGTTGGGGACAATGCATAATTTTTTTTATGCATCACCGTTTTTTTTAACCCATTATTTAAAAAATGGATAATGGAATTCGAATGCACCACACATTACTTTTTTAATGAGTAATGGAGCAGAGATCTACCACACATTATTTTTTTAATGGAGCAGGAATTCATCACCCATTACTTTCTAAATATGTATATATTTCGATGTCCAGGTTGGTTTCCCCATAGTTTTCGATGTCCAGATTGGTATCCCCATAGTTTTCGATGTCTAGGTTGATTTCTCCATAGTTTTCGATGTCCAGTTTGATTTCCCCATAGTTTTTGATGTCCAGGTTGGTATCCCCATAGTTTTCGATGTCCAGGTTGATTTCTCCATAGTTTTCGATGTCCAGTTTGATTTCCCCATAGTTTTCGATGTCCAGGTTGGTTTCTCCATAGTTTTTGATGTCCAGGTTGATTTTCCCATACTTTTCGATGTCCAGTTTGATTTCTCCATACTTTTCGATGTCCAGGTTGATTTCTCCATAGTTTTCAATGTCCAGGTTGGTTTCCCCATAGTTTTAGATGTCCAGGTTGATTTCTCCATAGTTTTCGATGTCCAGTTTGATTTCCCCATAGTTTTCGATGTCCATGTTGATTTCCCCATAGTTTTCGATATCCAGGTTGATGTTTCCATTGTTTTCGATGTTCAAGTTGATATTTCCATAGTTTTCGATGTCCAGGTTGATTTCTCCATAGTTTTCGATGTCCAGGTTGATGTTTCCATTGTTTTCAATGTCCAAGTTGATGTTTCCATTGTTTTCGATGTCCAGGTTGATTTCTCCATAGTTTTCGATGTCCAGGTTGATTTCTCCATAGTTTTTGATGTCCAGGTTGATTTTTCACTCGTTTTCGATGTCCAGGTTGATTTGTCCATTCTTTCGATGGCCAAAATCAACCTGGACATCGAAAACAATGGAGAAGTCAACCTGGACATCGAAAAGTATGGGAAAATCAACCGGGACATCGAAAACTATGGAGAAATCAACCTGGACATCGAAAACTATGGAGAAATGAATCTGGACATCGAAAACAGGGAAAACATCAACCTGGACATCGAAAACTATGGAGAAGTCAACTTGGACATTGAAAAGTATGGGAAAATCAACCTGGACATCAAAAACTATGGAGAAATCAACCTGGACATCGAAAACTATGGAGAAATGTATGTGGACATCGAAAACAATGGAAACATCAACCTGGACATCAAAAACTATGGAGAAATCAACCTGGACCTCGAAAAGTATGGGAAAATCAACCTGGACATCGAAAACTATGGAGAAACCAACCTGGACATCAAAAACTATGGAAAAATCAACCGGGACATCGAAAACTATGGAGAAATCAAGCAGGACATCGAAAACTGTGGAGAAATGAATCTGGACATCGAAAACAATGGAAACATCAATCTGGACATCGAAAACTATGGGGAAACCAACCTGGACCGCGAAAACTATGGAGAAGTCAACCTGGACATCGAAAACTATGGAGAAATCAACCTAGACATCGAAAACAATGGTAACATCAACCTGGACATCGAAAACTATGGGGAAACCAACCTGGACATCGAAAACTATGGGGAAATCAACCTGGACGTCGAAAACTATGGGGGAAACCAACCTGGACATCGAAAACTATGGAAACCAACCTGGACATTGAAATATATACATATTTAAAAAGTAATGAGTGATGAATTCCTGCTCCATTAAAAAAATAATGTGTGCTGGAGCTCTGCTCCATTATCCATTAAAAAGTAATGGTTGCTGGAACACTGTTCCAACAAATTTTTTTTAAATAATGGGTGATGGCTCCATTACCCATTAAAAAAGTAATGTGTAGAGGATTCCAATTCCATTATCCATTTTTTTCCAAATTATATAATGCATTATTTTGACATTAAAAATTTCACAACGCTGGGCGCAACCTGCGCGACTCGAGCGATCCGAGCAGCGTACTGCGCAACCTACGCGGCTCGAGCGGCCCACGAGGCTCGAGCGGCCCACGAGGCTCGAGCGGTCCGCGAGGCTCGAGCGGCCCGAGATGCTCGAGCTTTCGTCGAAGCTCGAGCGGCCCGCGAGGCTCGAGAGGCTCGAGCGGCTCGAGCATCCAAATGACTCGAGCTTACGTCGAAGCTCGACATAGTACCGAGCCACATCGAGCTGACTCGAGCAGGCTCGATCAGCGACGAGCCGAGTCGAACGGCGAGCTGTTCGAGTCCAGTCGAGCTTCTGCACACCCCTATTTGATATAGAATACATTATCTGAATTTTGACAAGAATGAATTTTTAACAAGATCGCGTTGACCCGGATTTGAATTTACAGACTGTAATTCTCGAATTTGTTGTTGAAAGTTCATCTTCGCTTGTCGTTGCTAATACGCGTTGTTATAAATTTTGTATAAAATTGCAGTTCCATATTCTCGCAGGGCCGTATCTTAACTTTCTTAATTATTCAAGATTATGCGACGTCATCTGTATCTAACTGTGTGAATCCCAATTTTATAAACTGTTAAACCTTCCACCATTTTGTTTATATTAACAAGTATCCTACCGAATGTTATAATTTTCAAAAGTTATTCATATCTAGGTGTACGGATCCCGATTTTATAAACTATTAATCCTTTTACCATTTTCTTATGTTAACAAATTATCCTACCGAATGTTATAACTTTTAAAAGTTATCCGTAGTTAAATGTATGAATCCCGATTCTATAAACTATTAATCCTTTTACCATTTTCTTATGTTAACAAACTATCATGGTGAGTTATATAATTCTTAACAGTTGTTTATGGACAATTTTAGTCGTTTTTGCCTCCTTATTTTACGGGGCTCCGTCTTTTGAGTTCCAAAGGTTCCTTGAGACATTGATTATTTCGTCTTGTTGCATTCTCCTATTCTTTAATCTGTGCATTTACAGGGGTCTTCAAGAAAAGCGGAAGAATAGTTTTAGTTATCTGGCCAGACTATAACTCCATTACGCACAAATCATGATTTCCGAGACGAAAAATGAAACAACGATTTTGGTGGAACGTAGGGCATTCACCCGGTGTTCTCATAATCTTCTAGCTATCAGGGCTAAGTAGATTTCTTTTATTTCCCTTTTTTGTAACCACAGGCGGGTTCGGCTGCAACGAGTGATCGAGGATCGTTAAGAGGCGTGGTAACGCAAGGCCAGTGGCTGACGGTCGATAACCGATCCGCCCAGTTGCCTCTAGTTTCGTCTATCGCCGCTCGCTCGAGTGGCGTAGGTGACTTTTTCTAGAGAGCTTAGTGTTTTGAGAAATCGGGCCCTGTTGTACCATCATCCGCACTCTTTTACCTCGACTGACCCAGCGCTATCTGTTAACAGATATTGTAGTTTCCGGGGCCTGCAGGGACCGTTGCTCGTATAATTGTTTACCGAATGCCCCCTTTCGCCAGAAGTCTCGTAACCCATGACTGAACTAAGAGTTCGTTTGTGCGAATAGCGCGAAGTTACGGCCTGACGTAACACTCGTTAAAAAAAATATATATGACCGTGTAGCAAAGTTCAAACATTTTCGGAAAATCTTCGTATAAGAGATTAATCAAATTTTACTAAAATTGTTGACGATTATATTAATTGCGATTGAGCATCGGTAAACGCGTGAAAATAAGCAGTATTTTTCGACGAAAACCGCAAAAATTGTAGAGCCTCGTTCGGTGTATCGGACGCCGCGACCTCTATCCTGCCGCGCCGCCTTTCCCGCAACGAAGAACTCGCGCGTCGAGTCTTGCATAACAGCAGCGGCTGCGGGATCGACGCCATGGCGTACACTGTTAGGCTGTTAGCATTTTTCTTTATAATCGAGTTAATTGTTCCGCGTGTGTACTGCACCTTTTAAAACGCTGCGTACACACAAGTGGACGACTCTGTGTCGCTCATCATGTGATTTCAACGTAAAAAAGTCGATATCACAATAACAATGGCAGAACGATGAGATCCGAACGTTCTCCTGCCTCAGATCTCGCGTATCAAACATGGACGGATATTTCAAGTCAGCAACAGGAGGAAACACGTCGTGTAAGAGGTTTTTCCGTCATTATTTAATTTTTATTTTTACTGTTATCGTGTAAGTTTTCGATATACTCGTTCAGTCGGGCAAATTCATCCGGATTATTCTCCACGATAGTCCTTTTAGAACCCGTGACATTTCCTAATTTTATTTTTATTAACTCGAAGCGCTTCGACGTAGTCGCTCTTTTATCCTCGTTTATCTCGTTCGTCTTCTCGAATCTTGTTACCGCAACAAAGTTAGTTCTCATTAAAAAAAATATCAGTGTGTAGCAAAATTCGTGTAGTAAATTTCAAACATTTTCGGAAAATCTTCGTATAAGAGATTAATCAAATTTTACTAAAATTGTTGACGATTATATTAATTGCGATTGAGCATCGGTAAACGCGTGAAAATAAGCAGTATTTTTCGACGAAAACCGCAAAAATTGTAGAGCCTCGTTCGGTGTATCGGACGCCGCGACCTCTATCCTGCCGCGCCGCCTTTCCCGCAACGAAGAACTCGCGCGTCGAGTCTTGCATAACAGCAGCGGCTGCGGGATCGACGCCACGGCGTACACTGTAAGGCTGTTAGAATTTTCCTTTATAATCCAGTTAATTGTTCCGCGTGTGTACTGCACGTTCTAAAACGCTGCGCACAAACATGTCGACGACTCTGTATTGCGCATTATGTGATTTCAACGTAAGAAGCGTCGATATCATAATAACAATGGCAGAACGACGAGATCCGAACATTCCCCTGCCTCAGAGCTCGCGTATCAAAGATGGACGGATATTTCAAGTCAGCAACAGGAGGAAACACGTCGTGTAAGAGGTTTTTTACGTCATTTTTTAATTTTTATTTTTACTTTTCTCGTGTAATTTTTCGATATACTCGTTCAGTCGGGCAAATTCATCCGGATTAATCTCCAAGATAGTCCTTTTAGAACCCGTGACATTTCCTAATTTTTTTTTATTAACTCGAAGCGCTTCGACGTAGTCGCTCTTTTATCCTCGTTTATCTCGTTCGTCTTCTCGACTCTTGTTACCGCAACAAAGTCCGTTCTCGTTTAAAAAAATATATATGTCACCGTGTAGCAAAGTTCGTGTAGTATATTTCAAACATTTTCGGAACATCTTCGTATAAGAGATTAATCAAATTTTACTAAAATTGTTGACGACTATATTAATTGCGATCGAACATCGGTAAACGCGTGAAAATAAGCAGTATTTGTCGACGAAAACCGCAAAAATCGTGGGGGATCGTTCGGTGTATCGGACGCCGCGACCTCTACTTGTATCCTGCTGCGCCGCCCCCCCCCCCTCCCCGCACCGCCGGCCTCCCCGCAACGAAAAACTCGCGCATCGTGTTTCGCATAGCAGCAGCGGCCGTGCGATGGACGCCACGGCGTACACTGTTAGCTTTTTGGAAATTATTTATCATCGGAAAATCTTTACGCGTGTATACTGCACCTTATTGAAACATTGCGTACATACGAGTCGACGGCTCTGTGCTACGGATTCTTGTAAAATGTTTAAGTGAGAAAAGTGAATATCGTAGAACAATGGCAGATCGGCGCAATCCAATCATTCTACTGCCTCAGAGCTTGCGGATCTAAGATGGACGGATATTTTAAGTTAGCAACCGTAGGAGACACGTTGTGTAAGAGAGTTTTACATTGTTTTGCCTTTTTTCCATTCTACTCTTTCGTCAACTTCCGAGACATTCGTTGATCTGGTAATATTGTTCCAGTTTATTCTCGACGATATTCTGCGTATAACCCATGGCACTTGCAAAATCTGTTCCATTAACTCAAAAGCGACTTCACGCAATCGTGCGCTTCTCCGTGTTTCTCTTTTTCGTCGCTGACCTTTCGATCGTCGTCTCTGCTCCAATACATTTCTCGGCCAACTGAATCTTTTCAATGCGAAATAAGAATCGTTCTCGTTCAGAAAAATAAATGTATCACTACATTGTATCCTCGATTAACTTATTTTCATTATTCTAAACCAAAATTTCTTTTTTCCTACTTCCGATTTCTCTTTATTATCGAAAAAAACTCGAAAATTTACCACATTTCGCACGTCACTGAATGTGACAATGAGTAGTCTTTGTCGCTCGAAGCGAAAACATAGTGAAAATATTTGCTTGCCGTTCGCTTGCCGGCGACTTCTGCGTGTACCCCTGCTGCGCCGCCCCCCAAGAACTCACGCGCCGGGATACGCGTAGCAGCAGCGGGATTCGGTCGGCTTAAACGTTACTTTTGATCTCTGATTCACATCTTTTCATTCATCCAAACTAAAAGTTATTTATTTAAAACAATTTCTGTCGAAAAACAAAAAACGTACAACAAATTATAAAATGTTATGGTGCCCTGTATATAATAAAGCAATTTAATAATGCGGAGGTTTTCTATTAGATTAAGTATCAAGATCAAACATTGGCGATCGTGAAAACGAGCAATCTTTCCCGCTGAAATCGAAAACAATGCCAAGGATCGTTCGGTGAATCGCGTGCCGCAACCTCTGCTTGCGCTCTTGCCGTGCAGCTCCCCAAAGAAGTAGCTCATCGCTGTTAGGTTTTCGAGATTTTTCATTATCATGTTAATCGTACCGCATGTGTACTGCACCTCCGTAAAACATTGCGTACATATAAATTGACTTTTCTGTGCTATGCATCATGTGACATTCCAACGCGATAAATGTTGATATTGTTGAACAATGCCAGAACGAATCAGATCCACCGGATTTGTCGCCTCAAATATCGCGAATCACAGACGCAAGGATTTTTTAACTCAGCAACAGGAGAAGATATATGGTGTAACAGAGCCGCCTTGTTAGCCGAATTTTTACACTATCTTTTTCGTTTGTGAACTTTACGCTGTTGTGAATTTCGCGTACCACAAAACATTCCGAGATTTCTCGTAAATATCGGAGAAATCTATCAATTTGAACGCACTTTGACGTAATCGCTCCTTTCTTTGCGGAGGTTGCGGTCGTCTCCGTCTCTTTTCAATATTAAAAAAATTCGTTGTCTTGTTGTGGGAAAAAACATGATATATTACTGATTTAATCTGTAATTTCTCTCTTTTCATTTGCCATTTCTCCCGATTATTCAAACGCTATAATAAAAATTATAAGTTTTTATAAACATCACATTGACAAAGTAATCACACGATTTAACACTTTTTTAACAAGGCCATCCTCGTTGGGCAATGATATTGGAGAATGACATTGGAGAATCGGGACATCCAAGCGTACCCTTGGTTTATCTAAACATCAACATTTCTTGAACTGGTTGCATGGAACGAGGTGGCTCGATAATCATTTTCAGCGGGGCTCTGTCATTCCTAAGCACATTGGTTTCTATTTTTCACGTTTCGTATTTGATCATGTTATTTTACCCCGGCGTGTTTATCGATGAAGGGACTGTTCTTGCACCCATCCTTTTTCTAACGATACTGAATGTAGTGCTTTTGCTTCCTAACCACGTTACTTTTCTATGGCGAAAACTGCATTATCGTCCCCAGAAATCGTATTTCTCAACGTATTCAGTTTATGCTGCAAATTTTCATTTTCGAAATATACCGCTCAGATAAGACAAAAAAGCTTGCTCGCTCGTCGCGAACCGGAAGATTCTGCATATCGATTAAAGATGACTGTATTTCCAATTTAATTAGCCGAATAGAAGGCGTCCCGTAGGAATTATATATAAAATATACATATGGTTAATAAATAACATCAACCATAATATACTTTTTCGGGAAGATCTCTCAGTAACTGCGCACTCTTTGAGCCTAGCCTTAACGCCTGATTTCTCCTAAACGTGCACCGTGTGATTGGCGATATTGAATGGCTGCATGCATAATACGGGAAAGAATACACCGCCAAGATTTACTGTCTTTCCATAGCTCGTTAATTCTCTCTGCATTACCGGCTCACTCCAATTTGACTTCATCGATTCTTAAGCATCGACGGTTATTTTTTTTATTAACTTGGTTACATATCCAAATTACACTCAATAACACATTATTACAGATATTTACGTTGTCAGACACCTTATTGCCGAGGAATTCCCTTATTGCCATTCGGCAATATGCTTTGCAGACGAACTTTGCCAGCTAAAGGCGGACTTCAAGAATGCGTTGAAAGCGGCGCTCGAAAGAAACTTCTGGAAGCTGAAAACTCTTTACGATACAGTAGCCCTAATGCAAGTATTTATTTTTATTGTATTTCTATGCAAATAGCATGATATATCCGTCTTTCTTATAATGGATGACGTCGATGACGGTGACGGTGGTCGATGACGGTGGTTATAGTCAATGACGTGTCGTCGACGTGTCGATATATAAGCTGAACGAATAATAATTTGCTATTAATGACGAACAAGAAATGGGCCGAATAAACATTAATTCTAGAAGCGTCGCATTTTTGTATGTGTCGCATTAGTGCTGTTCCATTACAATTATACAGTAGCGTCTTATTTGATTGATAAAAGCATAAATAGTCATCCTTATCATTCTCGCCACAGGTTCCCGCCTGAAATTAAGGTTCAAATACCTTATAACAGTATTAAAAGTTCCCTCAAGGCTTGGAGGCGAAGCAAGTATCTCCCAAATCCAACGATGACCGAAGAAATGGCTGTCCAATTAGCACAACCTGAGCACCGGAGATTGTTGGAATACGATGTTGGACGCCTTGTTAGCCGACGCGTAACGGATAGTCTTGGCAAGATTCATGTGCTATTGTATGATACGGAATTCGTTGAGTTGGCGTTTCGAAACGTCAACCGAATATTCATCGATGCAACGTTTCAATGCACTCCGAATTTGCGCGATGCTTACCAACTTCTGACCGTACTGGGAATCACGCATGACCACGTGAGTTTAACAGTTTTATTTATGAAATTTCTTGTCTACGGTTTTCTATCAACGGGAATTTCTCGGCTGATTTTTGTTGAAATGCGTGCTTTATATACCCTATAATATAAAAAAGCGTTGTATCCGTCTACCTATTTCCTTTTAAAACATTAACTTTTCGTGAAGCCTGCAGCCTCTGCTGAAAGTAGACCCTATTTGTGATGTTTCGCATGATTTTGATTTTGAACTTGGACGGAAAATAGCAATGCCCTTCTGATATTTCGGGAACTCGTACATGAGGGAAAATTGTAAATGGAAATTTAATGTAAAGCAAATGCGACAATAGTCTCTTAAAATTGCAATTAATGCAATTAATTTCTGTGAGTGAGTTTACCAAATATTGTGGACGATACCTATTTATGATGTCAGTTTTGAAAAACTCGTTTTTTAAGTATAGTGATCGATGATTACAGAAATTTTATTTGTACAATTAGCATAGATATTCACTTTATGAGTGAATATAACCGTAAAATACAGCAATATTGTAGATAATAACGCATAGGACTTTAGTGGCAACGTAAAAAGGACAAGCTTAACACAAGAAACTATTACTACTCACAAGTCGAATACTATAAATCTTTAAATACTTATAGATGTGATGTAATTGTTATATTCATGTTAACTGTAAACATCTTTTACTTTTTTACGTAGTGAAAAAGCCAGATCGATTGCACATATTGCTAACGTCAATTCATTCTAGGCTCTACCCTTTGCGCATGTAGTCATGGCCACCAAGACAGAAGCTGCGTACACAGCCGTACTACGAGAGATATCCACATTAATAAATAGTGACGGCGTCAAAATTGTTATGGCGGATTTTGAACAAGCATTGCGCAACGCGAGCAAAGTAGTGTTCAGAAACGCCCACGTGACAGGCTGCAATGTACACTACGACCGTGTAGGAACTTTCTTCTTTATAATTGCATGCTGGAGTCAGGGCATGTAACGAATATGCACTCCCGTGTCATTTTCCCTTTCATATCACTAACACGGGCTTAGGCCCTATGCGTTTTGGTTCGATTTGCGCATTTTTCCTTTGCTCAAAGGCCTGTCCACAATATAACGCCGGCTATACTTCAATTTCTTAAGCGAATCGTTTCAAGTCCTAATTATTTATATCGTTCAAATGTTGTCGTGTCTATTGTCACTTCAAGTTTCTCTCTGCCAACATAGCGCCACAAAGAACGCCCACGAGATCATTACACCCAATGTTGTCGGATTTAATTTATCAGCTACATCGACGCAAGAATCAACGCTCGATTTCTGGAATTTAAAGTGTAGATCATTTTAGGCAACTTATAATATTTGCTAGACTCTATGGCTCGCCAGTTTATTTTATTTCTCATTTTCGGGTAACTTAATATTTAATGCATTTAACAATTTTTTTATATTTAATATCTTGAGTTATTATATTATTTCGCATATTCTCGTGAATAATCCGGGAGTGTCAGATCAGCTCGCCTGACGTATTAAAGATTCTTGATGTAAGTTTATAATAAAATAGCAGTATATACGGCGCGTCCGATTTGTTGTATCATTACGACAGATTATAATTGTAGAGATTCGCCAAGTTTGACAGTTAAATTGATGAATTGTTTTCTATTATCTGTCGGATATTTTGTCTTATCACACGAATTACTATGACGCAAAATAGCCAAGCCATTGATTCATCCCATCGTTAGTGCAAATGTAGTATCAATACAACAGTCATAACACGATAATGTCGAGCGCTTATAACAAGGGTTCTTCATAGTTTGCATCAGAGTTACTTTAGGTGACAGGATACACTTTATTGATATTTTTGTTATTAATGGTGGTTATATTTTATTAAGGCTTTGTTGAAGAAGATAAAGAATCTGCGGCTCAATGCGCTTGTAAACGAGAACGTAGACGCGAAGATGTTCGTCCGAAAGATTATGGCTTTGTCGTTCTTGCCCGAAGACATAATCATAGCTGAATATCAGCATCTGCTGAACGAACTGGCGCCAGAATTAACCATAGCATTTCAAGGCTTCATACGTTATTACGAGCGGCAGTGATTGATAATTGTAAAGCCTGCTGGTTTTTGCGTGCATGGTCTCTCTCGCCGCACAAACAATGTCACAGAATCTTATAACAGCGTGCTTGCCAACACGATAGGCAGGCACCCGAGTGCATGGACGTTTGTAGGTTCGGAATTTTTCTAATGTTTCATAATATATTCTAGAATTTTTATTTATCTTTGTATTTATATTATTTATACTTTGAATCGCAACCATACTGCCTTTTTTCCTCTATTAGAACAACTTTTGAAGTTAACATCGAAAGCTCGCGACGACTTTCAGAGCCTCCGGCGAAGCAAGCGCATCAAAAGACATCCGCGGTATTCGAGCGTGTACAAACAGACGGAATTGATAGCAGGTTCGTTGACACGTTATTCATTAATATCAATACAGTAAACCGTTAATAATTAAGTCGTGATTTGACCGAGAAGCAGATTCACTGCGCCCATAATGTCCATAACTACTACTACTACTGCTACTGCTACTGCTACTGCTACTGCTACTGCTACTGCTACTGCTACTGCTACTGCTACTGCTACTGCTACTGCTACTGCTACTGCTACTGCTACTGCTACTGCTACTGCTACTGCTACTGCTACTGCTACTGCTAGGGGAGAACGGGGCAATGGCGTACAGTGGGTAATACCGAACACCCCGATTACTCACCATGTATTGATAATATCTGATTACAATTTTTTGCGTCGATTAATGTACACGAAGTGTGACTAAATCGTATTTTTTTATTATTAAATAATTATAAAAATATTTTAAAAGAGGTCTGACATTTTACGTCGATTCACGATCTAAAATTCACCTCAAAGGAAATAAGGATTTCTTCCTATGTATATTTGCTAATATTTTACTTCAGATATTCTCATGTATTCGTTATTATTTTCACTTTCATATCGTTTTTGAAAAAAATTTCTCGCCCAAATATGACCGGATGTAGACAAAAATTACGTTGTGAAGTCGTTTTGGGGAAATAGCGAACAGCATTTGTTGGTAATCGCGAACGTTTGGCACGAGTGACGTCTAACGCCGAGCGGACGTGGCGACCAAGGTTAGTATTATATTTATTGTATATTTAACTCGTGGTATCGATGAAATAATGTTATTTTATTATCTAATATGTGTGGTCGACGGAATTATATTCTTCTGATATATGCAGTAGCAGTTTATTCGCGAATACCGTTCGTTTATTGCGGAATTTCAAGGTTACGCCTAAACGAGCAACTAGAGTTCGAGCGAAAAAGTGATCCGTACGTTGCAGGTTTGGAGAAGACGAAACGTGGAAACTGTGATATCAATTAATGTGATAGATGATAGAGCGACAACGAAGAGTTCCCATATTTACGTATATTTTGTTAAAGTGATACTTCTATTTTAGTAAAACAAATCGCAATTACGCGTGTTTAAATTATAATTGTGTTAAGTATTCGATAAAAATAAAAGTTCATGATTATTCTCCTAGTTTTCGTCTATTGCAGTGTCTAAAAACTTATTTTGTAGATCTCCGAAAGCATCGTTCGGGATTGCCCACACCCTGTTCGCTATTACCCGACGGTGAGGGTAATGCCGTACATTGGCATTTTTTCTACAGCCGCAGAAAAAGTTTATTTTTTCGAAATTTATTGAAAAATGTTGTCACTGTGTCGAAGAAGACATGTCAAGCTGTGATTTTGAGCCTGAAAATATTTAATTACTTGCTTTTTTGTGTGTTTAATTTCGATTCTTTCTTAGATGTTCGCCATTCCCCCGTTCTCCCCTACTGCTACTGCTACTGCTACTGCTACTGCTACTGCTACTGCTACTGCTACTGCTACTGCTACTGCTACTGCTACTGCTACTGCTACTGCTACTGCTACTGCTACTGCTACTGCTACTGCTACTGCTACTGCTACTGCTACTGCTACTGCTACTACTACTACTACTACTACTTATGTCCATAAAGAGCCAAAAAGATGTTCGATTTAAAACAAGAACGAAATTCGCCACAATCTATAATGGACAGACTAAACACTATGTCAAAAGTACGTATCGACAAAAAGACCAAGCTGGCAGCACCAGTAGAAGCAGCACCTCGCAAGAGGTTTCACCTATTGAAATGTTTCACCCAGAGTTGTGTTCCTATTTCTGAACTCTCGAAGAACGCTGAAATATTATATTTTGTATAAACTAATAATTAACGTTTCGCTTTATGTACAAGGGTAATATTTACTCGAATGGAGCTTTGTAAAGATTTTCTCAAATTATGATGGTTTTAATTCTAAAAACAGTAATTGCATCACAGTTTTATGAATAAACCATTCTGATCTATCAATCAGCATGGAAGGAGTTATACGCGGGGGCGATCAGTAGTGACGAGTTTCTCGATAGGGCGGCGATGTTGAAAGGTGGCATCCGCCAAAGACTCGCGATTATCGGCAACGAAGATGACCCGGATGACGATGTGGGAATGAACGTGACTCCCGAAAACATCCCCGCCGGTAAATAAAAATAATGGCCTACACGGAATATATCAAAATATGTTAGGAACTATAGAATCCCATTAAGACAGAATATTTTTTGTATTCCATTAAAGTTGAGGATCCCGATTACGACGACGGCATTTTTGAGGGACTGCGTTTTGACGACGAACGTAATGGAGAAGTGAACCCGCCTGAACCAGAAAATCGAGGTAAATACAGAAACTTACATTAGAAAAATAAACGAAAGAATCCGTTAGTTCATTCTTTATAGGTTGTTCGTAACGACAAAGGCATAGGAAAATATCTATTATCGGGTTTTAAAGATATAATTTGTTTTAGAAGCTGACGCGGAAAATCCGGATGATTTGTATGTCGAGTCCTAAGATGAAGAAGGTAATTCTTCGTAATTTTTATAATATAAGATTGCAATTCTAAGCAACCACAATTTCATTTATTTATTTAGAGAATGCACGATTGTCCGACGTCGGCGACGAAGACAGTTCAGACGAAACGGAGCACGACGAGCAAAATGACTCAATTCATAGTGCAAACAGTGTCGACAATAATGTCGACAATGTTGTAGACATGGACAGCGAAACTGACACTGGTACGTAGCAATCTTTATCTACTTCGCTCCATGATTTTCTATCTCTGTTTAAAAAACATCACTTCAATCCAAAAGAGGACGACGTCATCGAAGATGTGCGGAGAATGAGAGCGCAAGCAGCACAGCGGAGGGCAGCACCGCCACGAAGAGCACAGCCGGAGGCAGCACCGCTGCGAGCAGCACAACCGGAGGCAGCACCACCACGAGCAGCACAGCCAGAGGCAGCACCGCCACGAGCAGCACAGCAGAGGGCAGCACGGCCACGAGCAGCACAACTGGAGGCAGCACCACCACGAGCAGCACAGCTGGAGGCAGCACCGCCGCGAGCAGCACAGCAGGAGGCAGCACCGCTGCGAGCAGCACAACCGGAGGTGGCACCACCACGAGCAGCACAGCCGGAGGCAGCACCGCCACGAGCAGCACAGCCCGAAGCAGCACCGCTGCGAGAAGCACAACCGGGGGCAGCACCACCACGAGCAGCACAGCCTGAGGCAGCACCGCCACGAGCCGTACAGCCGGAGGCAGCACCGCTGCGAGAAGCACAACCGGGGGCAGCACCACCACGAGCAGCACAACCGGAGACAGCACCGCCACGAGCAGCACAGCCGGTGGAGGCTCAGCCAGCAGCAGCAGCAGGAGGTGCGTAACAAATGCGTTATCTATATAAATATATGATTTTACGAATGTCAATCTAATAAAGTACCAAATTACTCGAGTCACTTCGCAAAAGCACGTATTATAAATAGTAAGATTAGAGGAAGTAATATTTTTCGGATTCAATGTAGATTTTGAAAACAACATACTGTATTACGTAACAATGTACTGATAATTCGCAATGTTTTCACATTATAGATGATGAGCAAGAAAACGCAATCCGCGGGATCGACGTCGATGCCAGGCACGGTTTGAACGCGATTGTGCAAATAGTCATCTCAGACGACGAGAATGTAATAGTCATCTCAGACGACGAGAATGTAATAGTCATCTCAGACGACGAGAATGTAATAGACATTAACAGCGACACTGACACCGGTAACAATCTTTATCTACGTTGCTCCCGGTTTATCTTTCTAGATTGAATAACATGACTTAATGCCAGAAGATGAAATGGAAGTCATCGAGAGAGGCTTACCACGAGAAGCACAGCTAGCAGCAGCTCAGCCAGCAACAGCTCAGCTAGCAGCAGCTGAGGCAGCTGCAGCTCAGCCGGGAGCAGGAGGTAATGAATTCCGTAATAATAACTAAGTGAACAATAACTGGGCATTTCATGATACTAATTGACGAATCATTTAGTGTCTCGCAGCCGAAAGAAGAATCTTCGGAAAAAGAGGAACCGATTAATAAAAATTCAAAGTGGCAATGTGCAGCGTCGACCGCGCGGGCATAAACGTCGAACGAAAAAAAAGATTAAAGGTAACATTACATTTTTATTATGGATGCAAAATGAATTTTCACATTGCGGTTTTATCGGTTTCGTCAATAGAAAGGACGAAATTTTTACATTGGGCGAAGATTTCGGTTCGTCTGGTCGCAACTCGTATCGAACAACAATTTTCTAAAAATATCTTACAATGCACAACGAGCAATCTCGCAGCGGTTAGCAGCTGTAACGTCACATAACAGCAACATTCGTTTTTCTCAAAGATAGTGCGCTAACGTGACCACCTTGCACCCGGCGCAAGCAATCGCGCGAAATATCGGTTTATCTCGGCGACGATTCCAATTGGACAATATTTATTAATGAATATTTGCTAACGCGAAACGAACGTCTGTGGGGGGCCGACCAGCAGCGATTTCTTTGTACGGAACGTGCGCTCACGCAATCACCTCGACTTCCGGTGCAATCAATTGTACGGAATACGGTTTGTCTCGTCGGCGACTCTTTACGGGCAACAATTGTCGCAGGATATTTTATGACGCGAAGCGAGCGTCCTCGCGGGCGGTTAGCGATACTAATTATCATGCGGAAAACGTTAACGCGTCCATCTAACAGCCGGTACAACCGACCGCGCGAAATATCTGTTCGTCTCGGCGACGATTCCAATTGGACAATAATTTTTTATGAATATTTGATAACGCGAAACGAACGTCTGTGGGGGGCCGACCAGCAGCGAGTTTTTTTTACGGAACGTGCGCTCACGTAATCACCTCGACTTCCGGTGCAATAAAATGTACGGAATACGGTTTGTTTCGTCGGCGACTCTTTACGGGCAGCAATTGTCGCAAGATATTTATGACGCGAAGGGAGCGTCCTCGCGGGCGGTTAGCGATACTAATTATCATGCGGAAAAAGCGTTAACGCGTCCATCTAGCAGCCGGTGCAACCGATCGCGCGAAATATCAGTTCGTCTCGGTTACGATTCCAATTGGACAATAATTTTTTATGAATATTTGATAACGCGAAACGAACATCTGTGGGGGGCCGACCAGCAGCGAGTTTTTTTTTACGGAACGTGCGCTCACGCAATCACCTCGACTTCCAGTGCAATAAATTGTACGGAATACGGTTTGTTTCGTCGGCGACTCTTTACGGGCAACAATTGTCGCAAGATATTTTATGACGCGAAGCGAGCGTCCTCGCGGGCGGTTGGTGATACTAATTATCATGCGGAAAAAGCGTTACGCGTCCATCTAACAGCCGGTGCAACCGATCGCGCGAAATATCTGTTCGTCTCGGCGACGATTCCAATTGGACAATAATTTTTTATGAATATTTGATAACGCGAAACGAACGTCTGTGGGGGGCTGACCAGCAGCGAGTTTTTTTTACGGAACGTGCGCTCACGCAATCACCTCGACTTCCGGTGCAATAAATTGTACGGAATACGGTTTGTGTCGTCGGCGACTCTTTACGGGCAACAATTGTCGTAGGATAATTTATGACGCGAAGCGAGCGTCCTCGCGGGCTGTTAGCGATACTAATTATCATGCGGAAAAAGCGTTAACGCGTCCATCTAACAGCCGGTGCACCCGATCGCGCGAAATATCTGTTCGACTCGGCGACGATTCCAATTGGACAATAATTTTTTATGAATATTTGATAACGCGAAACGAACATCTGTGGGGGGCCGACCAGCAGCGAGTTTTTTTTTACGGAACGTGCACTCACACAATCACCTCGACTTCCGCTGTAATAAATTGTACGGAATACGGTTTGTCTCGTCGGCGACTCTTTACGGGCAACAATTGTCGCAGGATATTTTATGACGCGAAGCGAGCGTCCTCGTGGGCGGTTGGTGATACTAATTATCATGCGGAAAAAGCGTTACGCGTCCATCTAACAGCCGGTGCAACCGATCGCGCGAAATATCTATTCGTCTCGGCGACGATTCCAATTGGACAATAATTTTTTATGAATATTTGATAACGCGAAAAGAACGTCTGTGGGGGGCCGACCAGCAGCGAGTTTTTTTTTACGGACCGTGCGCTCACGCAATCACCTCGACTTCCGGTGCAATAAATTGTACGGAATACGGTTTGTTTGGTTCGTTGTCAGTTGTAAATTGAAACCAAAATTCGGTAATGGGAGTGTGAAATATCGATTATGCATCCAGGTAATGTTACTAGTTTACGTCATACATTTGATAACCATGTTTTTTCATTAACTATCCACATAATCTTAAAACGGGAAATAATCAGAAGAATTTGAGGCACTGTTATAAAATTTAGTCATTATCTGTGGCAGTTTCGTTTGTTGTTTGGCACGGTAATTTAATTCCAATCATACTTCCGTTGCGTAGCCGATTAAAAAAGTTTTACATCGCATATCTCCCACAAATTTTCTGATTAATCCATCGTGATAGACTAACCTAAAAATTCAAGAAGAAATTCAGTTAAATTTCTGTGCCATCCATCAAACTTTAATTCGTAGTGTGAAACCAATTACACAGCATACGTTTGCTATCGTTGAAGTATAGTGGATTCGTGTACTTATAACCGCTGTTTTCGGAGCGAGGATGCAGACGATCATATGCTTGTTAGCATTCAACGTTTGAAGATCGGCGCCTCTGTTGTTTCTCTAACTCTTCAGATACAGTATAAGAATGAACAATATGAACCATGCATATGATTTTCGAATGTCACGTTGCAAGGTAATAAAAATGCCTGTCACCACTCCTTAACTCATCATTCGAGTTTGGGTATGTCGTACGCATGCAGCGATGCAGCCGAGAGCACGCGTCTGTTATACGTTAGTGGTCTGTGTGCTCTTGCCCAAGGTTTCCAGATCTTGGATGCGGATGATCACGTTCATATTACGGTTGATGATTTAAATATAATATCTGTTTTGACCATGATCAGTATCATTATCCATACGTTTACATTTTGTATGACACCTTGCAACTTGATATAAATTACGTTCATCACTTTTGAGTCGGCAATTAAGTTTGAATGTGTCGTATGCATGTAGCGATGCAGCCGAGAGCACGCGTCTGCTATACGTTAGTGGACTGTGTGCTCTTGCTCATGGTTTCCGAATCTTGGGTGCGGACGACCATGTTCAAACTACGGTTGACAATTTACGCGTAATATCTGTCAATACGTATGCATATCGAATTTCATCTTGCTACTTAATATAAATTACGGTTATTGCTTTCGAGTCGGCAATTGAGTTTGAATGTGTCGTATGCATGCAGCGATGCAGCCGAGCGCACGCGTCTGCTATGCTTTAGTGGACTGTGTGCTCATGCCCATGGTTTCCGGATCTTGGATGCGGACGAACATATTCAAAATACGGTTGACGATTTAGAGTGTAAAATCTGCCCTAAAAGTCGTATGCAGTTCATATTTCAGTCAACTTAACTATAATATGTAATACACAGTATGACATAGACTAATTGTTTTTTCTTTTCCAGCCGCACAATGTATCGTGTGCTTGGCGAACGAGATCAGCCACCTATTCATCCCTTGCGGACACCATTGTTGCTGCGAACGGTGTGCGACAACTATTGCCAACGGACCGAACGTGAAGTGCCTAATATGCCGCAGCGACGTTCAGCTCATCAACCGTGTTTACAAAGAATAATCAACCTAGTGTTAACGTATTTTTTCTGTCGAAATAAATAAGCGTTTAAAATGATTATTTATGTTGAATCATGATTTTATATGCCTTATCGATATGCTTTACCGAATTGGCGTATATGAAACTGAATAATATTTCGATTTCAATAGTGTTCTGTTTCAAAGCTTCGCTGCGATGAGAATGTTCGACCGATTTACGGTTTTCTTACGCAGAAAGGTTTGTAAACATCAGTTAAATTAAACCATATGAGAACAGAATAAGTAAGCAATGTGATTAATGTGGTATCGAAGACCAAACACACGCTTGGACTTCGGCAAAGGGATTTTTTTCTTACGTACTTTTCTCGGCGTTTCAGGTAGCGAATGTTTCAGCGCCGTTGTATGTTAGGCGTCGTGTCTAGTCCTGAAATTATTTTGCAGTTCTACCAAAACCCATATCGACAATCAGAATGACACAGTGTATTCCACGTAAAACGGACTTTCGGATTTTTTAGCTGTCGCTGTTTTGGTTTTCGATGTTATTAAATGTCTCCTTTATCTTTTCGGAATTTTAAACCGTTGATTCTGAACGGGCGGACTTTTGAGTTTTCAATCTTTTACCTTTCGGAATTTGGAACTGTGAATTGTTTTTATTTTTACTCCTGAATTTCTAAATTTTCGACTGACGATAATTTCAATTGTCGGCCTTTCAGATATTTGGATATTTACGCTTTCTCGCGGTTTATTTCTACACTTTGGGTTATTGAAAATCGAATTTCTGCGCATCTATTTTAATGCAAGGAATCATTCACGAATTAGTATTTACTGAACTACAATGTCAAAATTCTAAGCTCTCCCTGCGCGGATATTTGGAAGGCGTTCTGTAGTTCAACTCATTGTCGACACTGTTCCGATCTATCTCTTAGTTCCCATAGCATTTAGACTTTCGTGTTGGACTATTTTAGGATATTGTCTTTTTTGTTTTAAATATGTTGATCATAAGGAATTAGGTGAATATTTAATAGTTTACCAAAAAATCGGAGTTATATGCCTTTGAATATTAATCATTCGGAACTTCAACCCCGCCTCAAATTTTAACTGACTTTGAAATTTTTATTCAATTTAAACTTTGAAATTTTTAATTTATTTTGAACCTGATATTTTTAATTTATTTTGAACCTGAAATATTTAATTTATTTTAAACCTGAAATTTTAATTTAATTTGAACTTAAGATTTCTAATTAAATTTGAACTTCGAATTTTGTTGTTGTTTATTTATGAGGTTGAACTTTGAAATCTTTACCTGACCTTTTATTTTTTTCAACTCTAACAATTTTTAATAAATTTTGAACTATAATATTTTTTAATTAATTTTGAATCTTAAACATTTTAAATTTAGCTTAGACTCGAAGGTTTTCCAGTTAAGGAAATTTTTAATGTTTCATTTCATTCTAATGAATGTTTCATTCATTCCCAATTCCCAATTCATATTTGTCAGAATATTTTGTGTGAATGTACTTACTGAGCTGTTTGTATTCTTAGAATATTGATCACAATATCTGATTAACACTGTTAAACGAAGTCGTTTTCTTTTTATTATATTTGTAACGGCTGAGCCGAGAATTCGGGGATGTGTGTAGGATGGTCGTGCGGATGAATTGGTGAACTCTCGAAGAGAGAAAAGATATGGTGATCTGCCCGGGACTCGAACCCGAAATGATCATTCCTTAGTCAGAGCGCTAACCACTGCGCTTATGTCGCGTATGCTTTTTCTCCCATTCGAATCGTCTTCTTATAGGGAGCAGGACGTTTCGGCGTTGCCGGTTCGGCGCAACCGTTTCGGCGCGATCGTTTCGGCGCCTGTCACTTTGGCACCGAGATGTTTTGGCGCAATGGCGTTTTGGTGCGACCGTTTCGGCACCAGGACTGTTCGGCTCCAGGACATTTCGGCGCGAAGACGTTTCGGCGCGAAGATGTTTCGGCGCGAAGACGTTTCGGTGCCAAGACGTTTCGGCGCGAAGATATTTCGGCGCCAGGACATTTCGGCGTCGGGATGTTTCGGAACCAAGTTTTTTTTTAGCAGGTCGGCACGTACACATTTTTATACAAACTTGTTCCAGACATGAATCGTTTTTAGAAAACCATTCTAAACACAATTTGTCATAAAAACATGCACTTTCTGCGAAAGTGTGTTTTTTTTACAGATAGTGTGGTCCGGGGCGAAGCCCTTGTGGGGGCCCGGGGCGCAGCCCCAGTGGGATCCGGGGCGAAGCCCCGGTGGGGGGTTGGGGGAGGGGGGGGGCGAAGCCCCCCCACTGCCCGAAAATGTATTTTGTGTGAACAAAATAAATGTTTGGTTTGGACTTAACTTTTTTTTACTTTACTTCGTATATACCGCCGCTTGTAAAAAGGAGTTAAAATACGGACTATATTTTGTCGGCGATTTTTCGTCAGAAATATTTTTCTGCGAGATTTTTAATTATGTGGCCGTCGCAACAGCCTTTGTGTTTCACATTGATGCTTCATAGTGCCGAAACTAGTCGGGCCTCAAAGAATGTCAACACTAGGCCAAAACATAAACACTTATATGTCGAATGATATATATATTTTTGAAGCTCCGAAACTTCGAATATTTTGTTGACATTGCCAGTCGCGTGTTCGCATTTGTTCCGTAAGCATCAGCTCCTCGTCATGGCATCTTCGGAAAAAATTATAAAGACGAAACGTGAACGTGATAAGTATGTTCATGACGGGCACGAATACGTATTAGATAAAGAAAGTTGCTGCGGAAAAAAACGGTTTTGGAGGTGCTACCGTAAATCAGACAGCTGTGAAGCTCGGCTACACACATGCGTCTCTACCGGCGAGGTACGATATTTTACAGTGATCAATTTTTTTAATGTGCCAATTCGCATCCTATCGTGCGTCGCTTACCTTTTTTCGTGTGTTGTATGTTTATGATGCGATATTTAAATTGAAGTCTTGCTCCTATTACCGTAACACGAACGAACTCTCACAACCATCGAACTGTTTTGGATGAGCACACGAATCTGTGTAGACACAGTCTATGATATACGACATAAAATGCACGAAAAAGGTGCGAATACCGCTTTAGTCACGGCGCTATTTTTCATACATGCATTCTTATTTTTTAAAATCTTTTATTTCACAACTACTTCGTTTGAATCAAAGGTTCTGTTGACTCTTAACGAGCACATCCATGGCAGTAATTCAGGCCACGTGGAGGTGGAGAAAACTAAAAATGCCCTCAAACGGAGAGCAGTTGAAAGTGTAGAAACACCCGCACAACTGATATCGAGTGTGTTAGTAGACATATCTGTTGCAGTTAAGGGACAATTAGCAAGCAAACAAGCTCTAAAGAAAATCGTACAACGGACGCGTAATCATGTTCAAGCCGTACTACCATCGCCAGTAGACCTTCGGGCTCTTGTCATTCCGGACTCTTACAAGACGTATGAGGTATTAAAGGACGAAAAAATAAAATTTCTTTTGGCTGACACCGGTGATGACGATGATCGAATATTATTGTTAGGTCGAGATGATGCAAAAGAGTGGAGCCATTTTATGAAAAAGGCTTACATTGATGGCTCATTCAAAATAGCTCCACCGTTGTTCTCACAAGTGTTCGCGATTCTCGTGCAACGTGAAGATTTTGTTTTTCGGGTGCTTTACTCTCTTTTGCCGAATAAACGTCAGGAAATGTACTCTATGCTCTTCGGCGTAATTAAAACTGTGTGGCCAAATTTCGAGCCTGAAAGCATTGCGACCGACTACGAGATAGCGATAATAAATGCTGTGACTGAGAACTTCCCATCAGTGGAAATTCATGGTTGCCTCTTTCATCTCGTGCAAAATTTCAAGAAAAAAATTGGGAAGAGACCATTTGTTATCTCAATATAACGGGGATGCTGACTTTCTCTCAAAGCCCGTATGATCCCAGCTTTGGCGTTTGTTCCCGTCGAGCGTCTGGACGAAGCTCTTCAACGCTTATACAATTATCTGCCCGAGATTCTGCAGAAAGTGCTGGAGTAGTTCGAGGTATGTTGAGCGGCAAACATTTTTTATAAAATTGATTGGAAGAAAATTACTTATAGTTGATTAAAAAATTACCTGAATCATTTTTTGAAAAAATGTCGAGCGTCATAAAGTTAATGCCTGACTGATTTGATTCTTCGTGTAGAAATATTGCATCAGTACAGAGTTCTGGAGAGCTTGTAATATCCCATTATTTTATTTACCTGACTAATTATATTAATTACTTGACTGCTTGATAATGAATAGTAGTATAACAAGGAGAGAGCTGGATAAAGTGGGCGAGGGGGTGCGGGTGTGCGGGTGGGTTTTCGGTGCGGGGGGGAGTTCTGGAAGATTCTAGAATGTTCTTTGATGACGTCATTTGTTTTTCCGCTGTCTCAAGGTCAATAATAATAATAAATGATAATAATATTTTTCCTGGAAGCGGTAAGAGAGCTGGACAAAGTTGGCGAGGGGGGTGCGGGTGTGCGGGGGGGTTTTCGGTGAGGGGGGTGCGCCGGGGAAGGTTCTAGAATGTTCTGTGATGACGTCATTTGTTTATCCGCTGTCTCAAGATTAAATAATAATTATAATAATTATAATTTTTCTTAGAAATCGTAGGGAGGCACAAACGGTTCGGGGATTATTATCGTGGTGCTCGAATGTATTTCCGAGAATTGTCATATAATAATAATAATTTTCCTAGAAACGGGAGGGGGCGCAAACAGTTCTGGGAATTATTATCGAGGTATTCGAATGTATTTCCGAGAATTGTCATATAATAATAATAATAATAATAATAATAATTTTTCCTAGAAGTGGTAGGGTATAAACAGTTCTGAGAATTGTTGTCGTTCGAATATATATTTTCGAGAATTGTTTATGTCCATAGACGTATTATTTTACGTTCAATTCCGAGAATTGTTTTTTACCTTGAAACGCATACCGCGTAGAAGATTCTTGATTTTAGAGAAAGATCAACGATTGCACCCTATAAAGGGAGCTCTTAATCGAGTTCCGGCGACAATCTGCGAATCGATATACGATCGTTTATATCACTCTCGTCTAGTCTGCTGGCGCTGAATATTCAAGATTTAATAAAGCTCCTTGGGTTTTTGCGTTATATATCTCTGTGAGTACATCGTGTCGTGATTTTTTGTGAAAACTTGATGAAAGAAAAATAAGAATCGATTCTCTATGAGACCAGCATGAACGATGGAGCTGTTAACACCCGATGAAGTGAGAAGTCTCTGCAACATGCCACCCTACTTTTGCAGCTACGAAGACGTTGTCGCTAAACATTTTGGAGATATCCTGCCATACACGGTGTGCGATTTCCTTCAGGATTTGCTACAACTGCAGGAGAATATTGAGTTTATCAAGCACCTGAGATATGAGGAAAATGAGGAGCAGCAGCAACAGCGGCAGCAGCAGAAGAATATGGATTCTATGAATGATGTCACAGGATCGAAATAACTGTTGAAGATGTACCTATGTAAAAAATATGATGTATTTGAATAAATAAAAAATGTCTGAGTGCAGTTAAACCGGTTTACATATTTTATTTTTATAGTTTCCTTATGAATAATATTACATCTTAAGACTGTATACAAATTTAAAAAACTTAACTTTATGCAAATTTTTGTACATTTCCACTTATACAATTATATTCTATTATTCGATCATGAAGAATTAAGCCATAAGTCGACGTTTCAGCGGGAAAATTGTCCATAGACTCGAATTCCAGACGAATATCAACCGGTCCCATTTTCAATTACTCATTCTGTTTCGAACAATCGATAACAATCAGTGGTGCATATTTAAAAAAATCGGCTTTGCTCAATAGTGGTTCGGCCTCCTTACCGTAATAAGAGGTCTGAAAATTAGTGTACATATCGTAGAGTATAGCAAACTGGTTGCGATTATTATCAAGATTCAAATTTCCATACGGATAACTTTGTGAATTTAGAAAGAGCTTTACGTCTCGAATATTGCAATGATCAAAGTGATTGGCATTCTTAGTCACGTTATTTTTCAGTGATGTCTGAAATCCTACAATTATATATCGCGGTTTCTCGAGTTGCGTCGAAGTTTTAACTGTCCAAACGTATTTCGATGTAGCGGGCAACAGTGGATACTCGTACAATTCCCAGGAGCGGAAACGTATGGAGATGGGCGTATCCTTGGCGATGTAGTTGAGCAGTTGAATTTTTCGTTGATCCGCAACTTTAATGTAGGGTATCATCCATTCGATTTTGAGAAGGGATATTTTGAATTGTTCCGCATCACCACCACCATCTGCAGCCGGACGTGTCTGTAGAACGGCATTGGTGTCGGTATTGGCTCTCGTGAGAATCAACTCGTGCTTGGCATTGACAATGATTCGGCGGTAATCTTCAGCGAAGCCCAGTATCATACTCAGTGGGATGGAAATATCAAAGTAACCATTAGCATCGGTAATCTTAGTCTCGTTATCATTGTTGTTGTTATTGTTGTTGATCCATCCGGCATTTTCAATTACCGACATTTGACACGGGCTGTGAGAAATGTAATTCTTCATAAGTGTTGTGAGACCGACATCCTTACTCCTGTCGATTTCGATAGCATTTAATTCGTAACGTATTTCCTCGAACAAATGACATATAGCGTTGTTTACAAGTTGAGTTTCAACAGTTGGGGATCGTCCATCGCTCTTTGTCAATCTACCGTATACATGCAAGGAGCTTCTACTTGGTAGTAAGCACAAGTCTTGAATGGCGATACGTATTTCATCATTATTATGAAATGTTGAGGATGAGAATGGCTCATGGGTATGAGTCTCATAATGTGCAATAGATTCTTCGAAGATAATTCGTTTCTGTATCGTTAGTATTTCTTCCATGGTACGTAGCAGCAGCAAACAACCGCGTAACAACAAACACGAATTTTTATCTTCTTTTTCTTCTTTTTTCCCCTTGAGGTTTCAGACCCAAGTATTTCAGAAACTGAACGTTCTGTTGTGTTAGCGCTTTGCGAAGCGGATAACGACTGTTTCTCATCGCACATGACGGCTCACTTTTATAGCTCTTGCCTATTTTGGTTTCAAAAACGATACCCATCCTACGATTTCACGTGTAGTCGTATTGTGATAATTTCACTTCGAAAATTCATAGGTTGTCCGTCTTGATCAACGAGCTGTAGTTGAAGATTGTGACGTGATTTTTCGGAATCACGGTCACAAAATCTTGTTATCGGTCGATTCGAGTATTTTTTTTTGTAGTATTTAAGTGCCGCGGCTGCCACTCCGCGTATCGCCACGTTCTGTTCCTTTGTCGATCCCGTTACGTAGCGATTTAGTCGTCTTCGTAATTTGTTGGAATTGCTGGTCGGTCGCTCGACTTTGTTGCGGGGACAAGAGCTCAACGAACCGAGCATCCCAACAGAGGAGAGCGTACCGACGACTGTTCGCGCGGTACAGCGAGAGTCCAGTGTAAATCCGGCGCCCTGAGAGGCGGAAAATGAAAATGAGAGCGGGTAGTTTTTGTGTTTGGACAGAGGGCGGAGCAGCCCTCGTGCCCTTCGTTGAGAGTTGCGTAATCACCCGCTCTCGCGCTAAGCGTTGAGGGAAGCGCTCGCGTGGATACGTCATGAGTTACCGGCAGAAATGCGCTCTCGTGCGATTATTCGGCGATAAGAGTGAGGGCAGTAGTTAGCTACTGCCTCACTCAAGGCAACTCAAGGACAAGGGAATTTGTAAACAATGATAATTGCGCGGTCAAGGCGATCGCGTATATTATTCAGTCGATCGCGGGCCACCGCCGAGGTGCCTCGTGGTATTAACGCGCGCTCCCGTGTTGACAGTTTTTCTGTCTGTCTCGTTCGCTCGCGTACGGTTCGCGGGCCTCGCGCTCGGCCGTACGCGCGTTCTCGCGTGTGATTTTTCGTTCGCGATCTCGTGTTCGACTTCTCATGAGAAATCGATGTGTTCTCGCGCCGTTTCAACGGCAACATTAAATGCAGTTCTGTGCATCGTGTTCCGTGCGTCGTGAAGATGCAGTTCTCGTAATTTCTAGAAACTATTTAGTGCATTTTTCGTTCGAGACTCATCTCGAACGAGCAGAGTTCGCGGGTTGTAGTGATGCCGCGCGGCGCAACCGTGCGCCGAGTTCCGTGCACCCGCCGCTCCGCCCTTGCATATGGTTTGTGTCAACGCCGCCGCCCGGGGCCAGCAGGTGAGTCGTTCTCGATTATTTTTTACCGGCGACCGAACTATTTTCGATCGCCGTTCTCGCAATGTGTTCGATTCTCGTGACATCGATCTCGGTTTTTCGCGTTTTCCGTGAGTTTTCTTCGCGATAATAATAATTAAAGATTACTATTTTCGGGGTTTCGGAATTTTAATCAATGATTAAAGTTCGCTTTTCGTTACGTTTTCGGAATAGGCTATTTATTGGGCCATTACCGCGACTCTCTCTACCACAACCGAGCAGTCTGAGCGGCCGGACATTTCCGCAACCGTCCGCTCTCGCGAGTGCATCCAGTTGCGTTTGTTAATTTCACGCGACCCTAAAAATTAACTAAGCTACCGTTTTCTTTAATGTTGTTCCCGATCGGCAGTTGTGCTCCAAACTTCCGAATCTTTTTTGGTCGCGTCGAGCCTGCTCAACTCGACGCGCGGGACATACCGGTTTGTTAATTCCGGTGAAACAAAAATTAAATGGCGCCAATGGGTTTGCGGATGCGTGAGCGTGAGTGGACGGCCGAAGGTGACGATACCGTCCGTGATGTTTTTTGATATTCGCGTTCGCGCTTCCGCTCATGAAAAATACGTCACAAGATGCTCTATGGATTGTACGGTGATCGGAAGATAAATGATATGTGACGGCACCTCAATGATCTTATATCCTGGGGGAACGGCAGGGAAAAATTCGTGAATCGTGTGCACTCGATGCTCATTGATATATGCACCTGTGGTGATATTGCACTCGACTCTTAGAGAGTTGATCTTTAGAATCGTTACTGGCAAGTCAGATGTGTGAGTGACATTGGCATCGAGAATGCGTCTTGTGAAACCCAACATTCGACCAATTGAATCGTCGGGAATGAAATTTATGGGACGGTCGCACTTGATTTCACTGCACAGAGTATTATTATTAGGTTGTAGGTTGATGAAAATATTACGTCTAGATAATATTTTCTGCAAATAATTTTGAATGTCCTCAAATTCATAACTTCCCGTTGGTATCGTGATGATTTCCTCACCCACGTAGAACTTGTTATTTCCCACGTCGATATTGGGAATCGAATTGAACGTCAAGAGTTCAACGAGACCCAGAGTGTAATTTTTCGTCGGTGATAGCTCGATGGGGGGAAAGTAGTGGGCCTCTAATACAGAGGATGTGCCGGATAGTGTTAACGTAAAAGAATCACTCATTGTCGCTGATGGTTAACTGATACTCGAACGAATGTGAGAACGCCTTTTATAGTTCACCATTAAAAAATTGAAGACAGATGTCCGCATACTACAGTATCATAATCCTGATATCTTTCATGATTATATTTTACAATGCTACCAACACCGAAATATTCCATTAAATCCTTAGGTGGTTGCAGGTTACCAAAGCTATCGAAGTAAACAACGTCATCAACTTTCTTCCGGTATGCGACCCAGTGTGTACCAGGACCATCTTTATCATCGAGATTAACAATGGCCGATTCGTATTTAAGAGGTCCACTCTGAGGCAATTCGTTTCTCATGTAAACACCCCGAAAATGGGGAATTTTAATAGCTTTGGCAAATTTTAATAGATCAATATCGGTGAGGGCTCGGTGTGGTAGCTTTATGGGTTTTTTAGATGAAGACCAAGACCCTTTTTGTACGGTTTTAGGTACAGTCCTTTGCCAAGAGCAATCGCCTCTATCGTTGCGTTGTGACGTTTGCTCTCTTCGAGTTCCCGTTTCGCCGCACTGGCATCATTGACAGCCTTGGCGATTCCCGCTGCACCACCGGCGAGAGCACCGGTGGCACTTAATCCGGCGAAGATGGGTATGAGCAGGGGTAGAATACCACCTACTTTGGATGGTACGGGAAGGACACGTGGTGTCAGGACTCTTCCTTTGCCACCAGCATCTTTCACCGTGTCACAAGCACCCTTGAGTGCCGATTTGATGGCATCCGCTCCCGGGTTCATAGTAGCTTTTGCTGCTCTAACAATTTGCCTCAGCGACACCCTCTTTGGATGTCTTTTTTTGCAGGTCTTCCCTTCTTCCCCGTCCTTCTTCTCCTCCTCTTGATGCCCATACCGAGTTTAGTTTTAGCCTTCATCGTATTAGCGATACCCCAAGCTGCCGCTTTTTCCGCCAGGCTCGCGTCCTTCGCTAAAACCCGTCGCCAAGCCGACTCCGCGAGGATTCTATCTGCGTTGTGTCTAGCAGTGAGGTTATCACGATTCTTCGAGTATGCGATATCGCGTTCTTTGCAAGCAGCGTCAAGAGGATTAATACCCGGATCACCCCGCTTCAGTCGTTCTTTTAACTTTGATCCAGGTCCAGAGTATTGGTAGCCAGGAATATGCAATTCAATGGGTAGCCTATTTATAATTCTGTTTGGTTCAGCAATGACTGACTTCCAAGCTATAAATGTTTATCATTTATAGGTATATTCGTCAGTTAAAGCGTAGCTCCAGTACGGAAAACTTCCCCCAAAAATGGATTTTTCGTATTATCAATTACGATGAAATTCAAAAAACAAAATACGGAATTGTCCGTCACGAATTTCGATGAACTTGCGCGACAAAATGTAGATGAGAAAAAACGCCATGGTCATCTGCTACCGAATAGTGTGCGTGCAATATTTTGCGGTCCATCCAACTGTGGAATGACAAACGCGCTTCTTACTCTCATAACACACCCCAATGGTTTGAAATTTGAGAACATATATATATATTCGAAATCATTGAAGCAACCAAAGTATTCGTTTTTGGAACGCATTCTTCAGTCCGTAGATGGTGTTGAATATTTTCCTTTTAACGAACACGAACAGGTGGTGAAACCATGTGATACTCGTCCAAATTCTATAATGATATTCGATGATGTAGCTTGTGAAAAATAAGATAACATCAGGGCATTTTTCTCCATGGGAAGACACGAGAATATAGATTGTTTCTATCTCTGTCAGTCATATGCCCGCATACCTAAACATCTTGTGCGTGATAACGTAAATGTTTTAATAGTTTTCAAGCAAGATGACATGAACCTTAGACGTGTGTACGATGATCATGTTAATACAGATATGACGTACACGGAATTTAAAAAATTGTGTTTATCCTGTTGGAAAAATAAATATGGATTCGTTGTTATTGATAAGGACAATGAGATAGATAGTGGTAGATATCGGAAGGGATTCGACTGTTTCGTAGACATTAGTAAGTAATAAATATCGTGCATCAAACTGATCCGGAGGCAGTAACGATTACAACTCAACAACGTCAACATGAAACAGGATAACAATGGTAAAGAGAAGAATATTCTACGCCAAATCGTCAGTGCCAGCGATGCTACTCGACGAAAACATAGAATGATCAAGGGGGATAGGGAGACCTCCGAGCGTACGATGCAGGACGTCTTCAAGCCAATCGTAACACCGTTGGAAAAGTTAATAGATCGCATTGTTAAAAATGAAATACCGATGAAGCACAATAAAAAGAAAAATGTTAAAGAGATAGAGGAGGAGGAGGAGGAGGAGGAAAATAAGATAAATGACACTTTATGGGAAGATGCGATAGAGGGACCTCAAGAAAGCAGTTTACATAACTACAGATCCGAACTTATTGAAGCTCCTACGCGTTCGAAAGATGACCACAACGATGACCATAACAGCTAAGATATCGAGGCTGATGATAATGCAGCAGCAGCGATAAACCCGGATGAAATCTTGAACGAATATCTCACATTATTAGAAACAAATAGGAAAAAAGATCTAGATACCACGTCGGGTGTGCGAAATCTTGCCAATCGTAGATTAATGATAGGTAATTCTGAGATACATTTCGAGCCAGAGTATATTCGCATAGCTGATACGAAATATCGGAAATCAAACGGATTGATTGAATTATTGTTTAAAAAAATACCCAACGAAGAATATATAAGGCCCGATGATATCACAAATTATAGAGATATTGTTATTGCGACTAATGCACATAAAAAAATTTACAAATCTGATGAAAATGTACGAAAAGATCCGAGTCGAAAATTAAAGCAGTATATTACGAATATGATTGGTGAACATACAGGAGGTAGTGTACTACCGCAATATATGGTTGCTAAAAAAGATAGTCGACCGGATTATGTCTACTGGGATGACCCCAATGAACTGGTGGATCGACTTCGTTTACTGTATGCGTCGCAGGCGGCTGGTAATACGAGCCATGCAAATGAAATCATTTCCATCGTTGAGGAATTGCGTGAAGCTGGCATTATTTATTAGGCTGCACGCGTGATGCATTATTATTGTAAAAATGAGTGTCGATGTGTTCGGACATCAATTGACTAAAATTAAGAGCTTCGGTGGCAGCCGCGGGCCCCCCGGCGAGGGGTTTAAAGTCACTCTCAACGGTCAATACGATATGGATAATAGGAGACTATATAATATTGCTGACCCTGTAAATGATAAAGATGCTGTTTCAGTAAGAATATTGCGGAATACTGTGCAGCAAGAACTTCACCTTACATACAACATTACCAGATCTTTGCAAAATGATATCCATGATGTAGGCATAATGATACATTCGCTCGAAAATTGCTTCCTGGAAAATGTAAAAAATCAACGTATCAATAGTGAGACAGTACAAGATCTCGGAGCGCACAATTCTCAACTCATTGTTCATCTGGATGACACACTGCGAGCACTGGAGAGAACCAGCGATGACGGTGAAATTTACTCGATGATTCGGAGTCTCGAATCGAATGTGGAAGAAGTGATAAAGCGAGTTGACAAAGACACGAAAACCTTACAAGAATTAACCTTTCGTAATTCTCAAATCATTTCAAAACTCGACGATCGCTTGACATCGCTGGAGCATGGAAAAGAAGAAGGCCACGATCGCAGAAGAGCTTCATAGACCTGCTCGGAGAAATTATGCACGACGTCGTGTTATAATGCGAGGATTGGATGAAACGTGGCAGGCCGATCTCGTTGATATGTCAGCCTACGCTCGATACAATAACGGTTATAAGTATCTGCTGACAATCATCGATATTTTCTCGAAATACGCATGGGCAGTACCTACGAAGTCCAAGAGCGGTGAGGATGTGACAAATGCCATGAATGTTGTATTGAAAAAGGGTCGCATACCGCAGAAATTGCATGTAGACCGGGGCAAGGAATTTTACAACAGTCATTTCAAGGCTCTAATGCAACGTTACGGTATCACATTGCACTCTACATCCAGCAACTTGAAAGCATCAATTTGTGAACGCTTTAATCGCACGCTCAAGGGAAAAATGTGGAAACAATTCACTCTAAGAGGAACGTACAAGTGGACAGATATCGTCGGCAATTTGTTGACCAGCTACAATGATACACACCATCGAACAATTGGAATAAAGCCAAAAGACGTTACGAGGAAAAATAAAAAAAGCCTCCTACGAAGTGTCTACGGGAAACTTCGCATTAATCGGACGCGAACTGCCAAATTTAAAGTTGGTGATAAAGAGCGAATTAGCAAGTACTAACACGCTTTTGAAAAAGGTTATACACCTAACTGGACTACGGAAATATTCAAGATAAACAAAGTGCAAAACACCGATCCAATAACGTACAAACTTTTGGATTATCAGGATCAACCGATTGAGGGTGGTTTTTATCAGGAAGAAGTCACAAAAGTGAAATATCCGGACATTTATCTCGTTGAAAAAGTCGTGCGAAAGCGTGGAAATAAAGTATTTGTCAAGTGGTTAGGTTTCGACAATTCTCTTAATAGTTGGATAAATAAATCTGATTTGTAATTTTTTTAAAATAAAGACAATATATATGATCTATAAATTATCGATTTATTTATTATAACCATATGGTACAGTATCCGTCGTACCAGGTACAATAATCCTCTTATCATCATGCCAGCTTAATGCTAATTTTTTCTGTTTAACAGTATAAACCTCATGCTTTTTACTCTGTATCAAATATTGTCATTTTACTAAATTCTGATAACGCAAGAGACAATTCTTATAATCATCGAACGTGATAAATTTCATAACAGCCATTTTTACACCTTTCGCTCGTTTCTTCTCCTCGATCTCACCGAGACACTTAAAACTATACAATTTGGCACGCAGCCCGAACTATTCCGTTACAATTTTTCCATTGCATTCGTCTTTCATAAGACCTAACATTTTTTTATTTACTAGTGGAATTCCATATATATTACTAGAAGGATAATCAGATGTATCAAACATATGTAAAAACCTTTTAATATATTCGTAAATATCAGGAACAAAAAAATGATATAAAAGACTGTCAGTGTCTGTATACATCAAGTTGGCCTTATCATTAAACGTATTTTTTTCAAAGTTGTAATGAAAATCATATATAAATATTTTTGATAGATCGAGGATTGAGAATCCAATGTATATGGGTTTATTGAAGCGTACCTTCGTGCGATTCATCTCAATGATTACCATATCGTTGTCAAATATATTACAGCTATGGAAATTCGGCAATGCAATGCGAGATTTAGCTTCATACCGTCCATCCCACTTTGTCACCAACTTAACATCTTTCTGCTTCCTTCCATTCTCCATTGTCTTACCAAACACTGCGTTGTTCATTAATTTATAGAAATTTTTTTCAAACTCGTTATTTGATTGTTTCCTTAATTCTGTATTTAAATCTATATAAGGCTTAAGCCATGGTGCTTGTTCAAATTTTAATAAATTCAAGCATTGCTTCAAGTTTCTGTAGTGTATAATATATTTATTTTTCGGTAAAAGAGTAGTCATTAATTTGGAAATTTTACTTTGTGGTGGTACATAATGTTCTGGACATAGCGGTAAATCTTTATGCATTTCATGAAGTTCTTTCGGATATTCCAAGTCCACTTCGAGAATATATCCAACAGGGGAATCATCACTCAAATTGCACACGTCAATAGGCCCATTAATCCATTCAAAAGAACCATACGGTAGAAACTGCGACATAGCTGCACCGTACAAATTGTTTACATCAAAATACATGAGGTACGATTCCTCTTTGCTTGAATCAAAATCGTCTCCCATATACCGATTATTCGCTCGAGCGTATCTATTTGAACATTGAGCTATTCTACCTCGTATGCCTTTCTCAATGAAAAAGAGCATCTCAACATCAGTGAGAAGCTCACGACTAACATTTGTGCACTTGAGCATGGCATCAAAAGCCAAACCAGGAGCCGTGGAATAGTGCAGAGGATCCCGATCATATGTAGCGAAACAATTACGCCGGAATTTTTCAAATACATCAGCTAAGAGTAAAACATCGGTTTTCAAATACAAATCGGAATACTCTCCTAACGTTTTAATATTAAATCTTTCCCAAACTTTCACAGCGTAACCGTAATCCTCGTTCGAAATTTCCTCATCATTTAATTTGGAATAAAATTTATCCTTCGACGGTAATTTTTCTTCATCAAGTCTGCTCCAGCTGTTTACATACTCGTAGGGAAACACGCCTTTTCTCGTTAAAAGCTGAAATTCCTCGATACTATTACATTGTTTATGGGTAATGCTTTTATCACTATCATTCATGTACGATACCAATTTTTCCAAACTACTAGCCATAAATCTGTATGAATCGATAAATCGCAAATTTATACATGTCCCTTGGACTTGCTTGGAAAACGAAATATATCTCTCTTTATTAACTGGAAGGAGATTCACTGATCCATCAAATAATGTAGCTAGAGTTTTTATCAAAAAATGTGAATCATATCCAGAGAGATTGTGAAATACTACGGGAATATAATGAGCTTTATTGTAATTCAAATTGCAGCTTCGATGTGCAGCACCACGATATCTTCCTGTAAAATGATCATGATCGCGATTTTTCGTATCAGTCAGGGTAAATGGTCTTTCACATACATGACAAATTTAAGATGTATAAAAATCTTGATTTTGCTCGTAATTTAGCGGTACCATCGGAACAATATGATTTACATAATAATCGACCGTTTCAGGTATTTCTTTCATTTTTTCAATGAACCACTGGATGCAATCAGGTCCACGTTTGCTGTCAAACTTCGAAAATATATCGTCAAAAGAGCAGTGTAAGTAGAATGCAACACTGTGAGGAACATGTTTTTGAAATAATGAATTATTTCCCGTTTCTTTTAGCAGACATTCAAGATCTGCATAGACAACAAATGCTACGGCTTCCTTGAATTTAAAATTTGAGAATTTCAAAACATTGTTTATCTCCACCGGCAGAAACATTTTACATTTATTCGTGTTAAAACAATCCTGCTTATGATTTTCAAAAGAACTTTCAAGCTGGAAGTGACACAAAAATCTATCACATAGAAGTTTTCGACCGTTGTGTTCAGATAATTGTGAACTTAGCAGTTTAGAGAGATTTTTGATCCATGTAAAATGTGAAATTGTTACATAACCATCACTTTCATAATCATCGTAATTATTATTTATCAGAAGAAGATGGATCGTTGGCTTATCCGACTTATATTTACTTAGATAGAGCGGTACAATGTCACTGACATGACGTTTCAAATTTTTCACACCGTAGACATTTATAGCTAAGCCATACATCTTCTCGAATTTCGGAGTCTTTCAGACGCATTGGAAATTGAATACCTTCATATTTGAGTTCGGAACTGTAATGTGGATAGGAGCTGGTTGCACAGCTGTTGCTCTCTGTAGGATGAAGTGCCGCCATGACTGACCACAGGAAGCAGAATTCATCGTTGTTCTTGATATTAACCACTGCCTTCTTATTTTGTATCTCTTGAGGTAGCTTTACGAAAGTCGATAATGCTCCCTGCAATGGTATGTATCTGTTGATGTTGATCGTCAGGTTGATAATTTCCACCAAAGTCCAACCCGAATCCCGCTCTTGAAAATCTTCAATCTTCTTGAGTAAACGTTCTGTCAAGTTGTCATCGAACCATAGCTTCAAATCGATAGCAGGGAAAACAATTTCGCTTTTCGTGTTGAAGCATTTGGTTTCTTCGATAATTTCATCATTGTTCAATACACAGAATTTACACGCTAGTACACCGTTCACTTTCAAATTTCCATCTTTTCGTAAAGCATTCTTCAAGCGTACAACAGTCAGAGTTTTCGAATCCTGCAGGAACGATCTAACATCCTAATGGCGAAGATTCACGATTGCTCCCGAGCGAATTCGTCCATTAAAAACAGACTCCAAGTATTTCCATCGTACTCTGTCTTTTATTCTTGACCGCGATGTTGTTGTAATCGAACCCCCACTCCGTTGTTGTTTTTGTTTGAAATTTTCAAAAGATGTTTGAAGAATGGAAATCGTTGTCAGAATCCTGAGTTTTTGCCCCAGAGAAGGATCAGCTTTCCTCAAAATTTTGTTAAAAAGTCTGATATATCGTGTGCACCAATTTAAACACTCCTTGATCTGTCGAATAGTTGCTTTTTTATAAGCATACTCTATAATATTGATTACTCTCAAACATTTTTTTGCATCCATACTGTTTAAATCCGCAGTGTGGAGTGCTAATAACGAATGAATGCAATTCGATTTTCGTCAGCGTATTTATAGGGATGCATATAGGCTGGAGCTTCGAAAGTGAAAAACAATTCTAAGAAATATAGTCCATCTATGTACGAGAATCATACACAGGATAAACAGTTCTTGGAATTTATTTTCGTGCAGCTATTCTAAGAAATAGCTTACACTCAGATAATTCGTTCGTTCAGAGGGATAAACAGTTCTCGGAATTGGTTTTTTTCCCAACGTCACATGGAACAATCTCGAAGTACTGAGATCCCTTTAAAAGGATGACCATCGGCTCTACACCATTCAGTTGCATTCGTCCGATCCAAGCGAATACGTCAAACTGCAAACAACATCGAAAAGAAAATCATAAAACAATATGGACTGCACAAAAATTAACAAAGTCGCTCGCATGGACGACTTCTTGCCAACGAAGAAAATCGCTGAATTGGAGACGAACAGGAATTATCGAGTGACAGCATTCAAAACGGCCAACACAAAATTCGGACCGAGAGTAATGGCTGTACTTAATGGTAATTTCCTAATATTCCTGCCATCGAGAATCTCCAAGGTGTTCCAAGAAGATGCAGATCGGTTTCAACAGTACCATAAGGTTGCTGCTCAGAATCACCTGTATCTCCGCTTCCTCGGTGGTCAATACAACCAGTGCGAATTTTCTTCGAGCGAGTAAATGCTATAGAAAACATGTAATCTTCGCATAAAAATACTTTTTATATGAATAATTGTAACAATCATTTACTGTTACATTAAAATGTTATTATGATTTAAAACGAGTATTATTTTGTGAAAAGTAATCCTTTCCTTGACACACGAATCGTATATCCTTGGTCTGACACATTAACCATCGTAGATAATGTAGAAGTATGCATGCTTCCAATCGAATTATCGACGGCGACGAATATAGATCTTATAAGATGCTGCTGCATTTGACTATACGTCGGTACGCAGCGTAGCACGCAACGCACAACGCGAGAAGAGCGAGACAGCAACGGAGTGGCCTACGCGAAGCATAGCACAAACCATAATAATCGAGAAGAGTGAGATAGCAACAGGGGGTCTACTCGAACCGTAGTATTCCACATGAGACGCAAGAAGAGTGAGATAGCAATAGGGGGCCTACTCGAAACGTAGTATTCCTCGTGAGACGCGAGAAGAGCGAAATAGCAACTCGGGGACCCTACAGGAGAACATAGAGAAGATTGAGACGAGACATTTACTGAACTTCTTCCTCCTCTTCCTTCTCCTCATCCTCCTCTTCACCATCGTTTCCCACTCTTTGTTGGATTTGGTGGAATCAATTACTGGAAAAAAACTTACGATAGGTATGAAACCCGTGATTTTTGGGAAGGGTGTTTGGGTACTTGAATAGTATATTAGCAATGGTACTTTTTCGGAATCAGTAGGAAGTTTTGCCATCAGATAGGAGTTTTTAAACTAAAAAAAATCGAAAAAAATTCACAAGTCAAGTAATAATACAGCATTATCTTCGTTATTGAGTTTTCTCTCGAACAAAAGAAGAAAATCCAGGTTCGACCGATCTGAAAACCTTGATTTAGAGAAGCAAACGAAATTTCGGAAAAAATGCACACTTTTCAAAAAAATGTTTCGATGTTGTTGTCTTTAACTTTATTCAATGTTTTTTGCTCATACATTCATTTTTGCAAAAACTTTTCTTTTACATTATTTTTACAAGCATTTTTTTATTATTAAGTAAGATTCATTTTGAAAGGCTGATGTCCGTCATTGCCCACCTTCACACCACGTGAAGCTGAAACAGATAAAAATAAACAAATTATTGAAAAAATGTATGTTATAAAAAGTATTTTAAAAAAATCGAGATTGGTGATAGTGTTTCAATGTTAAGGTTTTTAGCAGCGGTACAGTCCCGTCAACCGTGAGGTTCAGAGAAAATGTCCTTCGTGCCGGGATAAAAATTTGAAAAAAATCAAACTTTTAGATTTCTAAGTTCTCTTTGAAATTTGTTCATATTTTCCATATAAAAAATACAAATCTCAAAGAGAACTAAACAATCTGAAAAATGCATACGTATTCAGAAAACCAAAGGAATAATTTCCATAAAAAACGTGTGTCATCGAAATATTTGTGAATCAATTATTATACAAAATTAATAATTGCAGTACTCTTAACGTGCATGAATTGTTCAAATTTTTATACCATCAAACTGAATACTAGACGCAAGGACTACCTTAACAGTATGTGAAATCTCTTCGCGGTCTGAATCGGTATCAAATACTGTAATGAACTTTTTTATACATAGTCGTATTTACAGCTTCAAGAAATTCATTCACTGCAGATGTCACCAGTGCAGTGGTTGAATTTCTTCTTCTTCTTGAAGTAGTAAATGCAAATGTGTACAAAAGTTAATTACAGTTTTTGATATTAAGAGCTGTAGTTCACGTTCTTCAGTACTACATTTAAAAATTTAGGATTAATGCTCACCATTTTTAAGCAGTTGACGGAAGTTCGGCCCTCTCGAACCAGTAGATCCCCGTGATAAATCTCAGGACAATTAATGTTCCCAAAACGTCGAGGTACACCGTTTTTGTTATCGGTGCACCTCCCAGGCTGCCCACGTTGTACTCGTGAAATTTGTCGATGGTCTGCTGGATAACGTACTCCAGTACGTCATTCGGCACCTCCTGCACCCAACGCCGAGGAACAATGATATTTCTCGCGAAACGTAAGTAGTACGGGTCGCTGTGGAGTAGTGGCGTTGGCGCTGGCATCTTTCTATAAAACAAATAAAAAAATGTAAAATTACTATAAATATATATTTATGGCGAATTAAAATAATTGAAAATGACTGTAAATATGTTTATGGCGAATTAAAATAATTGAAAATGACTGTAAATATGTTTATGTTGAATTAAAATAATTGAAAATTACTGTAATTATTCATGCAGTTTTCAATTTTTTCAAAATGTCAACTTTTTAAAATACGAAATTGTTAATTCGTATCAAATTTAAAAACGATATATTAAAACTTGATGCATGATTGTTAATTCTTAAATAATTAAAAAAATTATTCTCACTCGGATAGATGCTCAATAATGTCTTCGGTGGACAGTCTCAGATCGAGAACTCTTTGCAGAATGATGACGACCAGCCCTTTTGACTCGCAATATATAGCACTCGGAGCACTGTGCAGCCTGTATACGAATATCAAATTCCATGCTGTCGATAAGGACTCGCGCTCTGGAGGCTGCGTTGTTTACAACCCCAAATTGTAAATACACTGCGCGTCGCGGTACCAGCTCAGATCCACGAATATACAGATCACAATGACCATGCCGACGATATATAGACGGTACGCAGCACTGACGATGAGTATTTTTATTCTCGATACTGATTGTTTTAATGAAAAAAATCCAATCGAGCTCTTTGTGCTGCTGCTGTTGCGGTGCTTAAAACATTGCAATGAAAAAAATGAAAATACTAGAACTCATATGGATCGAGTAACCAATTCTTCAGTAATTTAACATTTTCTATCGCACAATGATATTGTAATTTTCTCGAATGATGAGGACAGGCTACGTAGACTGCTGATTTTTGTCGTAATTTACGCAACGATGGACAATTAATATCTTCGAGATTTACGATATTGCAAGATTCTGCTATGAAATTTGACAACCACTTCGTTTTTTCGGAGCCTTTGACATAGATCATACGTGCATACTGCAGCATAGCAAAAAGGATTATGTTTACAATTTTGTACGCTACAGTACCAGATCCCCATGGTATTCCATGAAAGTTTCTTTCTAACCAATTATTCATAATTTTATATTTCACAGGCAAGTTGTTCCAAGCACACGGTGCTTCAAAAAGAAACGTCACAGGCTGTGCTCAGGGATCGTTAATCGAAAGTATCGCGAGTTCTTTCACCACAAATTCATTATTAATATTTTTAAAGCCTTGAAGATCAATTATGAAATCCATCTTCCACGATTAACTTAAATTTTACTTCACACAGCTCTCCATCAGTTTGCAGAATGTCACGGAAGCTCTGTGCATACGATCTTTATAGATCTCATGCACAGACCCCCACCGTTCTCTCTCTCTATAAAAATCGACTCTTTCACCTTTCACATGTACTACAGCGAAAAAATAGACGAATCTTCAAAAATGTTCATAAAATGTTTTGAACAAATTATTTTCCTGCGTCTCACTTAAGGAAAAAAAGTGATCTAATATATTTTTTCGTTCATGCCACGTGTAGTTGGAGATAATTTGAGGAAGTAACCGACAAAGGACCGGCGTCGGGTAAATAAGAGTAGCGATAGTGGTGCGTTCAAAACAAAACGTCTTTGAGACGTCGCATCAATTAACACTTGGCGTTGAGATGCTGTCACGACTCTCGACACCGATATCTCAAAGCATCGGTTTGATTAGTCGGACGGGCCGTCGGATATTTATTTGAAAAATAGTACGGCTGCGGTCCGCGAGAACTATTCTCGAAAATGCTTTCGGGCATTCCTTTGAAAAATAATACGACTGTCGATGAGATAATAATTCTTCGGTAACAGACGCGGTTAGTGTATCCGCGACAATAATTCTCGAAAGTACTTTCAGGCATTTCTTTGAGAAATAATGCGACTGTCGGCGAGATGATAATTATTCGGTAACCGATATACCTAGTGTAGGAAAATGCAGACCGAGAATGAAATTATCAACGATACATCTTGAAAGATGCCGCTGCGCGTTCGGCGATATGTCGGTACAAATCGTAGCACACAACGCAGGGTGAGAGAAGAGCGAGACAGCGATACCCTCGATCACTTTTCCATCCAGAACCTTCGGAATTAATTGTAAAAATCATACATCTATTAACAATTCTCGGAACTGTTTGTACCCCCAACCGCTTCTAGGAAAAATTACAATTGTTATAAATTATTATAATTATATGACAATTCTCGGAAGGACATTCGAGCACCTCGATAATAATTCCCAGAACTGTTTATGCCCCCCTCCCGTTTCTAGGAAAATTATTATTATTATTATTATTGTTATTATTATTATATGACATTCTCGGAAATATATTCGAGCACTTCGATAATAATCCCCGAACCGTTTGTGCCCCCTACGATTTCTAAGAAAAATTATAATTATTATAATCAGTATTTAACCTTGAGACAGTGGAAAAACAAATTACGTCATCAAAGAACATTCTAGAATCTTCCAGAACTCCCCCCCCCCGCACCGAAAACCCCCTCGCCCACTTTATCCAGCTCTCTCCTTGTTATACTACTATGAATTTATTGTTTTATTACCATATGCTTACTGTTTTGCGTGCATGTCTACTTTTTATGTTGCTTAGGATAATTATATTGGACGATCCAACCGAGACGACACTCGGAAAAAAACACTTTTTTCGCCAAATATATGGTCAGTGTACGAGAGTTTTGTCTGGTGATAACCGCATTAATAATTACGCGGAAGCAGCACATCGAGCGCTTCAGTTGGAGCTTGCCGCTCAACATCCATCGATATAGAAATTCTTCGATGGATTGAGATCTGTACAAACAAGTAAAGATGCTCACTATACAGCGTTTTTGACGGGTATTGCGCCGCCATACAAGATTTGATTTGAGATTTGATACATTTTATTATGCCCTAGCTAGCTTTTGGGCAAACAAGTACAAAAATTGCAAATTCAGAATAGAGATAACACAAAATAAATCGGCATGAGCGAGTGACAACAAAATTATAACGAACCAAGAGAAATAATAATAGCAATAACATTTGAATAAAAACAAGCAATTCGCGGTAACAAAATATATAGAAATTTACTTAAAAACTATAATTGCAGCGTATGTATGTGGAAGATCGGTGCTCTCTCAGCGTTGCGGCGTATGTGCGAGGAAATTCGGTACTCTTACAACATTACACAATAACTGTGGCGCATTTTTAAGACATCTTGATTAATGCATTACTAAAGAAAAAAAATATATATACAGCTACCTTAAAAACTAAACTATCTTAGACTGGAGTACTCGGCGATTTCTTCGGTTAAAAGGTGGGAAAAGACTGCTTTCTTGAACAGCGCCAATGAAGGTAGGGATACGATAGTGTCCGGAAGCGAATGCCATAGGTAAATTCCAGATATGAGAAACGAATTCCGATAAGTGACAGTGCGAAAAGGAGGAACCCGGAAATAGCCGTTTGAGGCAGCGGATCTTTGTGGCCTGACGCTGGTGGATGGCTCAAAGTGAGTGGAAATATAAGGTGGAGTCTTCATGTACCTGATTTGATACATGAAGCAAGCAAGGAAGTAGATGCGTCTGTTCTTCACTGAGAGCCACCGCAGTTGGTGTCGAAACGGGGTAATATGCTCATCTCGACGAAGGTCGAAGATGAATCTTATGCAGCAGTTTACTAACCTCTGAAGCTTCGTGTTAAGCTCATCAAACAGATTGTGAAAAACAAGACAACAATAGTCTAGGATAGGAAATACCAGGGTCAATACCAGTTTAATTTTGAGCTCGCGAGATAAGGAACTACGGTGATATTTAAGTCTATAAAGGGAATAATGCACTTTCTGAGAGATCGATGTAACATGACTCTACCACGATAAGTTCGAGCTAAACACTACTCCGAGGTTCCGCGCTTCTGAAACGTAGGGAAGATTTACGCCATTGATAGTGATCGGAGGGAGAGTTCTAAGGTCAATGGAGGCCACAAACGGAGCACTACCCATGATCATAACCTTAGTCTTTGACAAATTTAGGGATAACCCATTCGCACTGGCAAAATCGAAAATCGCTCTTGCATCCTCCGCAATCAAAGTGAGGGCGTTCGAAAGTTGCGTTGGGTAGCAGCTTAAATAAATCTGGGTGTCATCGGCAAAAATCATATGCTTAGTGTGCTTGAGAGATGAGGAGATGTCATTAATAAAAAGCGAAAAAAGCAGAGGCCCAAGCACGGAGCCCTGAGGAACCCCAGCATTGATTGGTTGCGGCGAGGAAATTTCGCGTTTGTCATTAATAACGGCAGGAGCGAAACCCAA
>OZ010634.1:5659283-5684283 GCA_963932165.1 Pimpla rufipes
GACTGGACTCGAACAGCTCGCCGTTCGACTCGGCTCGTCGCTGATCGAGCCTGCTCGAGTCAGCTCGATGTGGCTCGGTACTATGTCGAGCTTCGATGTAAACTCGAGTCATTTGGATGCTCGAGCCGCTCGAGCCTCTCGAGCCTCGCGGGCCGCTCGAGCTTCGACGTAAGCTCGAGCATCTCGGGCCGCTCGAGCTTCGCGGGCCGCTCGAGCCTCGCGGGCCGCTCGAGCCTCGCGGGCGGCTCGAGCCTCGCGGGCGGCTCGAGCTTCGCGGGAGGCTCGAGCCGCGTAGGTTGCGCAGACAGCTGCTCGGATCGCTCGAGTCGCGCAGGTTGCGCCCAGCGTTGTGAAATTTTTAATGTCAAAATAATGCATTATTTAATTTGAAAAAAAAATGGATAATGGAATTGGAATCCTCTACACATTACTTTTTTAATGAGTAATGGAGTCATCACCCATTATTTTCAAAATTTTTATTGAAACAGAGTTCCAGCAACCATTACTTTTTAATGGATAATGGAGCAGAGATCCAGCACACATTATTTTTTTAATGGAGCAGGAATTCATCACACATTACTTTTTAAATATGTATATATTTCGATGTCCAGGTTGGTTTCCATAGTTTTCGATGTCCAGGTTGTTTTCCCCATAGTTTTCGATATCCAGGTTGATTTCCCCATAGTTTTCGATGTCCAGGTTGGTTTCCCCATAGTTTTCGATGTCCAGGTTGATTTCCCTATAGTTTTCGATGTCCAGGTTGATGTTTCCATTGTTTTCGATGTCTAGGTTCATTTCTCCATAGTTTTCGATGTCCAGGTTGACTTCTCCATAGTTTTCGAGGTCCAGGTTGGTTTCCCCATAGTTTTCGAGGTCCAGGTTGCTTTCCCCATAGTTTTCGATGTCCAGATTGATGTTTCCATTGTTTTCGATGTCCAGATTCATTTCTTCACAGTTTTCGATGTCCAGGTTGATTTCTCCATAGTTTTCGATGTCCCGGTTGATTTTTCCATAGTTTTCGATGTCCAGGTTGGTTTCTCCATAGTTTTCGATGTCCAGGTTGATGTTTCCATTATTTTCGATGTCCAGATTCATTTCTCCATAGTTTTTGATGTCCAGGTTGATTTCTCCAGTTTTCAATGTCCCGGTTGATTTTTCCATAGTTTTCGATGTCCAGGTTGGTTTCTCCATAGTTTTCGATGTCCAGGTTGATTTTCCCATACTTTTCGATGTCCAGGTTGACTTCTCCATAGTTTTCGATGTCCAGGTTGATTTTCCCATAGTTTTCGATGTCCAGGTTGGTTTCCCCATAGTTTTCGAGGTCCAGGTTGATGTTTCCATTGTTTTCGATGTCCAGATTCATTTCTCCACAGTTTTCGATGTCCAGGTTGATTTCTCCATAGTTTTCGATGTCCCGGTTGATTTTTCCATAGTTTTCGATGTCCAGGTTGGTTTCTCCATAGTTTTCGATGTCCAGGTTGATGTTTCCATTATTTTCGATGTCCAGATAAATTTCTCCATAGTTTTCGATGTCCAGGTTGATTTCTCCATAGTTTTCGATGTCCCGGTTGATTTTTCCATAGTTTTCGATGTCCAGGTTGGTTTCTCCATAGTTTTCGATGTCCAGGTTGATGTTTCCATTATTTTCGATGTCCAGATTCATTTCTCCATAGTTTTCGATGTCCAGGTTGATTTCTCCATAGTTTTCAATGTCCCGGTTGATTTTTCCATAGTTTTCGATGTCCAGGTTGGTTTCTCCATAGTTTTCGATGTCCAGGTTGATTTTCCCATACTTTTCGATGTCCAGGTTGACTTCTCCATAGTTTTCGATGTCCAGGTTGATTTTCCCATACTTTTCGATGTCCAGGTTGACTTCTCCATAGTTTTCGATGTCCAGGTTGATGTTTCCATTGTTTTCGATGTCCAGATTCATTTCTCCATAGTTTTCGATGTCCAGGTTGATTTCTCCATAGTTTTCAATGTCCCGGTTGATTTTTCCATACTTTTCGATGTCCAGGTTGGTTTCTCCATTGTTTTCGATGCCCATGTTGATTTTCCCATACTTTTCGATGTCCAGGATGACTTCTCCATTGTTTTCGATGTCCAGGTTGATTTTGGCGATCGAGAGAATGGAGAAATCAACCTGGACATCGAAAACTATGGAGAAATCAACCTGGATATCGAAAACTATGGAGAAATCAACCTGGACATCGAAAACAATGGAAACATCAACTTGGACATTGAAAACAATGGAAACATCAACCTGGATATCGAAAACTATTGGGAAATGAACCTGGACATCGAAAACTATGGGGAAATCAAACTGGACATCGAAAACTATGGAGAAATCAACCTGGACATCGAAAACAATGGAAACATCAACTTGGACATCGAAAACAATGGAAACATCAACCTGGATATCGAAAACTATGGGGAAATCAACCTGGACATCGAAAACTATGGGGAAATCAAACTGGACATCGAAAACTATGGAGAAATCAACCTGGACATCGAAAAGTATGGGAAGATCAATTTGGACATCGAAAACTATGGGGAAACCAACCTGGACATCGAAAACTATGGGGAAACCAACCTGGACATCGAAAACTATGGGGAAACCAACCTGGACATCGAAAACTATGGGGAAACCAACCTGGACATCGAAAACTATGGGGAAACCAACCTGGACATCGAAAACTATGGAGAAATCAACCTGGACATCGAAAACTATGGAGAAATCAACCTGGACATCGAAAAGTATGGGAAGATCAATTTGGACATCGAAAACTATGGGGAAACCAACCTGGACATCGAAAACTATGGGGAAACCAACCTGGACATCGAAAACTATGGAGAAATCAACCTGGACATCGAAAAGTATGGGAAGATCAATTTGGACATCGAAAACTATGGGGAAACCAACCTGGACATCGAAAACTATGGAGAAATCAACCTGGACATCGAAAACTATGGAGAAATCAACCTGGATATCGAAAACTATGGGGATACCAACCTGGACATCGAAAACTATGGGGAACCAACCTGGACATCGAAATATATACATATTTAGATAGTAATGGGTGATGAATTCCTGCTCCATCAAAAAGAATATGTGTGCTGGATCTCTGCTCCATTACTCATTAAAAAAGTAATGTGTGGTGGATTCGAATTCCATTATCCATTTTTTAAATAATGGGTTAAAAAAACGGTGATGCATAATAAAAATTATGCATTGCCCCCAACTCTGGTTGCGCCGACAACTACTCGGTACTGTACTCGGAAAGGTACTGAAATAATGAATTTAGCATAATAATAATTGTAACTCATCGAACCTGCTCGAGTCATTTGGATGCTCGAGCTGTGTCGGCCACTCGAGCCGCTTCGAGCTGCTTCGGCCGCTCGAGCCGCTCGATCCTCTCGGGCGGCCCGAGCCTCGGTGGGCTCGAGCAGCTCGAACGGTCCGAGTAGCTCGAGCAGCTCGAACGGCCCGAGTAGCTCGAGCGGCCGCCGGGCTCGAGCAGCTCGAACGGCCCGAGTAGCTCGAGCGGCCGCCGGGCTCGAGTAGCCCGAGCGGCTCGAGTAGGTCGAGCGGCTCGAGTAGGTCGAGCGGCTCGGATTGTTCGATGCAACCGCCTTGCTCGATGCAAAGCTCGATCAGGTGCCGAGCTTCACGGGCATGCATCGAGCGTGTTCGAACGAGCTCGTGCACACCCCTAGTAGCTAGCATAGACGTCGACCGAGTCGGTGTTGCGCCGCTGGTTGATTCGAATGATATTCAGATTCATCCGGCAGCACTGGCAGCACCTACCGCGCGATCTGAATTTCATTCGGATCGCTGCGGGTCTCCCGAAGTCTATGGTAAGCTTTTGTTACCACAGACAAGAGATTTTCGTTTTGTCGCAATCTCATTCAGATTGCCGGCGAGAGAGGTGTAATTTTCGTTCGACAAAGAATATCCGCTTTGGTACGAGCTCAACCGTGTACGGCGCGCGCGCGTTAGCACACAGTGACAATCACATCGCGGCTCCGAAAGTAGGCAGCGACGCTCCGACTGGGTTCCGTAACGACGCCGCAGTGGCAGCTTTGGACACTTCATGGTCACTTACCGGTCACATATACTATCAATCTCAAACCGGGGCCGGTGTGAATTCTGAGTACATCATATCCGTGCGTCCCCGTGGTATGTTTATGAACCAATACAAAGCAAATAACCTATTGATTCAAGATGGATTGTCGGAGAGACAATATATGTAAAGGATGCCAAAAGGAGATTATAAGAACTATGTTCGAGTGTCAACTCTGCTTGAAAGTATATCACCGTAGCTGCGTCAAGACTCACAAAATATTCTACAGTGAAAATGAGTTAGTCCTGTGCCAGGGAAAAATTGAAGAAAAATGCAACTCACGGGGGGCCACAAGTACAGCAGTCACGAGTTGTGTGGTTAATGGACACAGTGAGAAAGTGTACGCTGATACGGACGAAGATGGGAAACTTCAGGTGGATGAGCGAAAAAATAACAAGCGTCGAAGACAAGAGTTGGAGGGGGACGCGGACATGGAAACAATTGACGAGTTGACCTTGGATGAGAAACTCGACAATATAATTAAAAAACTGGAAAAGAGAGAGGAGATTGTAGTTAGTACTAGAAATATAATACAAGAGGAGTTAGCTAAAGTAAAGCAAGAACTGAAAGACGCAATTATGCAAGAAGTGAAGAAAAGTATCGGACTGATAATCGATGAAGTTAGGCAACTAAAGACTAGTTCAAATGTCTTAAGACTAAGAGACGGTGAGAATACTCAACAACAAACCGTCCCAACTTTTTGGAACACGGCCACAAAACATGTACACGTGGAAACGTACGCAGACAAGGCAAAAAAACATAGATCGCAAGAAATCGTCGTCGTTCCGGTGGAGACACAAACGAGTGAAAAGACAATGGTGCAAATAAAAAACAAAGTTGATGTTCTTAGTTTGGGGGTTGGTGTAAATAGAGTAACAAACCGACAGAAAGGGAAAGTGATAATCAGTTGCGAAAAAAACCGAGACAAGGACACGTTGTGTGCAGCCCTAAAAGAAAAAATCGGACCGCAGTACAAAATAAGCGTAATCAACAAAATGCTGCCGAAAGTCAAAATCGTAGGGATTGAAGAGAAACTGGACGACAAAGATGACATTGAGTTTATATCAAAAGTGGCAGAACAGAACGAGCTGGACGTAAACGACGAGACATTTAAGATGAGAATTCTGAAAATGAAAGTGGATCATCGGGGAGCGGCAATTATCATAATGGAAACGGACCCTACAACACACAAAACCCTGTTGGAACGTGAAAGAATAAAAATTGGATGGGAAGTATGCAGAGTCTATGACTTTGTTAGTGTCCTGCAATGTTACCACTGCTGGGGATACAATCACTTCTCGAAGGATTGCAGAAACAAAGTTGTATGCAGAGTATGCTCAGGCGAGCAAGCGGAAGAAGACTGTGAATCAAACAACAAGAAATGCCGGAATTGCGCTGACGTCATTGCGAAGTTCAACGTGGAGGGAATGACCAGTGACCACGAGGCTACGAACAGGAACTGTGAAATCTACCAACAGAACATTGCGAGAGTACTGAGAAACACCAAATATGTAAATGAATAGCCACTAACACAAAATATAGCAAACAATACAAATACTAAGTCAAGATTCAACATGTTTATAATGCTCTTAAATGCACAAGGATTCGTAGGCCATAAAGACGAAATTCAAAAGTTAGTAAATGACAAGAAACCGAAAATATTATGTTTAACTGAGACACATATCACGGGCGAAATAGAAGATCATGAACTCATTTTAGAAAATTACAATATGATAAGAACAAACTCGAAAAATTATAGAACTGGTGGTGTATTGACGTATGTAAAACATGGAATAAATTTTAAACTACTTATTTCAGAAAACATTGACAGCAATTTATGGTTAAATGCAATTCAACTGACAGAAAAATATGAGAGCACAATAACTTGTAATATATACCACTCACCAAGCGAAAGTGATGGTATGTTTATTGGAGAGTTAATAAGTAGATGTGAGGAACTGGTGGAAATGGGACACGTAATAATGCTGGGAGATTTTAATATAGATGTAAGCAAGGAAACGCAGTACAAAAAAAGACTCATTAGGAATTTTTTGAGTCTTGGAATGAAACAATATGTGATAAAACCAACAAGAATAACCGATAGATCACAAACAATAATCGATTTAGCATTTTCGAATTTTTATATTGAAACTGAAGTACTCTTAACCCCTAAAATAACGGACCATAATATTATAGAAATTCTTACGAACTGGCAAAAAGTAGAAAATAACGATAAATCAGTAGTTTATAAACGAGATTTAGCGAATATTGATGTCGACCAATTTAATATGATTTTAGATGCTAAAATTGAGCAAATTCAGAACCACGCTAATACAGAATACGAATGTACTCGAAAGTCAATAGAACTGAACAGATGCTCAGATGATGTTATTCGGTGTATGACAGAAGCGATGAATGAAGTGGCACCGATTGTAAAAAAGGTATTGCCAATGAAATGGGTACATAAACCGTGGATATCAGAAGAGGTAATAACTTTAATCAGACAAAGAGATGATGCATATAAGAAGGCTGTGATCACTAGTTCATTAATGAGCAATAATAATAATAATAATAATGATAATAATAATAATTAGGGATGTGCGATTCTGAATCGATTTCTCGAGAAATCGATTTTTACAATTTGAAAAATCGATTTTTTTATCGATTCTGTAGTGTTCGATGTTTAAGCGAATCGATTTTTAGGAGCTAAAATCGATCTATTCCGCAGCGATTTCCTAAGATAAGATGCACAAAAACCAAAAATTACGTGTGAAATGAATTCGCGATTCTACCCTCTTGTTTGCTGGCTGTGTTGCGAAATGTGAATGCTTCGTTGAATCGTTGGTTCTGAACCAGGTGGGGGAAGATTTTTCCAATTTTGTCCACCGAATAGGCGCGGCGCTGTGATGTCTACCCTCTATCGAACAACCGAACCAATGACAAACGTCGGAAAAGACAAACGAATAAACGATAACGGATATAAACGAATTTCACGCGTTGTACCGGCGATAAAAGTTACATTGGCAATTCGTTTTTTGTTGCATTGTATCTCGACTTAGCCATCATCACTCGTACTTATTATAGCGCACGTCATTCTTTTGCCGCACAACTAATACAGGTAAGTATCTTTTGCCGGCAAATACGAAGGTATTGATACGCTGCTAACCTTAAAATTTCGATTTCCCTGTACTTTTCGTCTTATTAGTTCAAACACGGAATAATTTTGACGTGCTCTGATAGGTGGTGGTCTATTATGCTACGAGTGCATGTGCGTGCAAAGCCCGGTTTTTATTCCCAGAATGAGAAAGGCTTCCCGTCAACTCGAGTAACCACGACTAACAAAATTTGTGAAAACTTCATGCGGAGCTGAGCCGTAACTTTTTGCTGAGAGTAAGCTACTACAATCCTTTCTTCACGAAAATTGTCAAACAGACTGACCTACTCTGAACGTCTACTACAGATAACCTCTCGCGAGCTTCGAGGTGTTCTCATTTTTGTATTTTACAGTGGCATCGAAAGCGAAACCATCTAAGAAGAGTGGCGTTTGGAGATTCTTCATAAGCGGCGTTGGCAGTGCTCAGTGTACTGTGTGTATGAGCGATGTTAAAACTAGTGGTAATACGACAAATTTGATGAACCACTTGAAGAGGAATCATCCGGGAATGCTATTAAGCGAGCCAGCGGCGAAGAAAATGCGTGTCAACTCAGGTTTCGAGGTACATAATAACTCCTTTAATTAGAAAATAAAGAGAATATTTTTAATTGTTTCAAACAGGGAGGTAATATATTCTCTTTGTTGAAGGCTGACGCCGAACAAGACGATCCTGATGATCCTGTCCAGGAGCTTCTATCGGAAGATGCAGAATGCCGTGAGATTGACGGCCGCCAGTCAACCGATTCACCGAATACTTTGACACCGACGAGGCCAACATCTAGATCTCAGACTCCGGGAACACACGTTAATCGAAGCAGAACGCCATCGCCATTGTGTACACAATCGAGTTCGGCACAGCCGAGAATCGATAGAAGTTTTCAAGACGTGAAATCCTACGGAGGTATAAAGTCGAGATAAATTTCTAGATTTCTTCCCATCTTTTAGATGGGAAATATGTTCAGCTCATTTATGGCGTTTTTTTACGCCTGTTTTGATGTTAACTATTTGCCTATTTTAGTCTTATTTCATTTAATATTTTTCTCTGAATTCCAAATTCTCAAGCTTGATCCTATTCCGAAATACATAAAAAATTTAGAAAATTATCATAATCGTCGCGCTTTTTTCAGAAGGCGGTTCCAAAGCCGGGCAAATCACCAACGCAGTGCTTTTCATGATCGCCAAGGACAACATGCCGTTCCAGACCGTGGAAAACGAAGGTTTTCAGCATCTGATGAAGACGGTAGCTCCGCTATATAAAATTCCCGGACGTAAAACTATCACAAGCCTCATGGAAAGCAAATACGAGCTATTGTCAATGGTCGTGAAATTGAAGCTCTCTGCGGTAGAAGTCGTAACTCTGACTACAGACGTCTGGACGGATACGTTGAACACCCGAAGCTATTTGGGAATGACGGCGCACTTCGTATCGGACGACAAGCTAGAATCTGTGACGCTCGGCGTTACGTCTCTCGAAGATCGACATACAGCCGAGTATTTGGGCGAGTGGTTACTTCGCATCTGCACAGAATGGCGAATCTCAAAGGGCCAAGTCGTCGCTGTGATAACAGACAACGGAGCGAATATACTGAAGGCCGTCAACGACGTATTCGGGAAGAATAAACACCTACCTTGCTTCGCCCATACGCTGAATCTTGTTGCTTCTAAGCTCATCGATGGAGAACCGACAGTTCGTGCTATGTGCGAGAAGGTCAAAGGGCTGGTCACATTTTTCAAGCACTCTGTAGCGGCGGCGGACGAGCTCAGAAAATTCACGGTGAAAAAGCTCATCCAGAGTGTCCCGACAAGATGGAATTCAACATTTTTTATGCTCGATAGGTTCATCGAGCTATCGGAAAACGTCGGCGCCGTGTTGCTCAAGTTTCCAAAATCACCACCGATGTTGTCGGCAAGTGAATTACAGCTCGCGAAGGAGTGTGTACAAGTATTAAAGCACGTCGAGACCGCTTCGAGGGAAGCTTGTGGACAAGCCTACGTCACGGCCAGCAAAATAATTCCTTTGACGAACTGTCTGAAAAAAAAATCGAATCTTTGGAGACGGAGTTGACGACAAGCGCTGGACTCGCGTTAAGAGAGCTACTCCTAACAAGTTTCGACAAACGATTCGGGAAAATCGAATTCGTGACTCTTCTCGCTGTCTCAACGATTCTGGATCCGAGGTTTAAGAAATTGCATTTCACAAGCCCTCTTGCTTGCTCGCAAGCGACTCAAAAGATCGTGAAGGAAATTCAAATGTTGTCGAGAGAAGAGAGTGAGATCCGCAAAGAAAATGTTGCTCCAGAAAGAGACTGCTCGAACGACGATAGTCTCTGGTCCTATCACGAAGCGCTGCTCAGCAAGCAACGCGCAGTTCTCGACAATCTCGACGCAGAAACCTCTTCGCCTGGAGAGTTTCCGACAGATTTAAAACATTACCTCACGCAACCGACGACTCAACGGAATGATGACCCGTTAAACTATTGGCATAATAACAACGTGTATCCGGTACTGACGAAGGTTGCACGGCGCTATTTGCCTATAGTAGCAACGTCCGTACCGTCGGAACGACTTTTTTCAAAGGCCGGCAATATTCTAGTTGAAAGCAGAAACAGGCTTTCTCCAGACCACCTACAACAGTTGCTGTTTCTTTCCTCACTCGGAAGCAAAGACTGGCTCATCGGCTAATGTAGAAGTTATCGGATAATAAAGAAAACTAATGACTAACTTAATTGTTTAAAATATTTATTTTCCTTTCGACCGTTTTAAACTGTTAGTATAAAAAAAAATTACAAATTGAATCGATTTTAAGAAGATCGATATTTGAAACTTCGATTCTAATGAGTATCGATTTTCGCATATCCGATTCAGAATCGATTCAGAAATCGATTTTCTTGACACGATTGCACATCCCTAATAATAATAATAATATTGATAATAATAATAATAATAATAATGGTAGCCGTAGTAATGCTAGTAATATAAATAATGAAGAAAATTGGATTACCTACAGAATGTATAGAAATAAGGTAGTAACCGCTATAAGAAACTGTAAACGACGGTATTATGAAGAAAACATTGATAAACAAAAGAACAATCCGTCAAAAATGTAGCAAACTTTGAAAGAATTACTTGGAAAAAAGACAAAAACAGAACAAAGTACAACAATTAGCTTCGATAGTATAGAATGTAGCGATCCGAATGAAATTGCGAGTAAATTTAATGCATTTTTCGTTGAAAGTGTCAAGAATATCATCCAGGAGATTGAAACTACAGTTGCTGAAAGCTGGAAAGACATCACGGCTCCGGAAATATTTGATAAATTCAGAGAAGTCAGGGCTGAGGAGTTAGATAAAATTATAGCTAATCTGGATGAAAAAAGGGTTAAAAGATAAAATAACAGTAAAAACAATTAAGATGGCCTGGAAAGGAAAGAGTAAAACAATAATATTGAACCTAATAAATAAGTTAATTGTAGAGGGAGTAGTGCCAGATGAATTCAAGAATTCAAAAATTACACCTATACCTAAAATTAGAGGAAGTATAAAAGCAGAAGACTATAGACCAATAAATACTTTACCAATTTATGAAAAAATATTAGAATTAGCAATAAAAAATCAATTAACCGACTATATGATGAAAAATAACATATTAATAGAGGAACAGTCAGGCTTCAGAGAGAAACATTCCTGTGAGACAGCATTGCAGAATACTCTTATTGAATGGCGACAAAGCTTCGACAGAAGCGAGATCATTGGGGTTTTATTTATTGACTTCAGACGAGCATTTGAAACTATTGATCGAAAAATATTGATAAACAAATTAGAAATGTATGGGATAAGGGGAAATGCTCTTAACTTTTTCCAATCGTATCTGTTGAATAATTCGGTCTTTTTATCGACGGCCGGCCGACTACGTAGTTTGCGGGCGCGACACTCGTGGCGGCGGCAGCACCTCTCGGGGCTGCGGCGCTGCGAGGCTCGCGCTTGCGCGCGAGCGCTCCCGCTCCAACGGGGACCACGAGGCCGCGCTCGCAACGGTCGGCGGCCATTCTGGTTTTTCGCGGCGACACGCAACAGGTGCTTGGCAATTGCTCTCATTTTTGGTGTCTCTCGAATTTTCGATCTGCTCATCTCATTCGGCTCATTTAATACGGGAAATTCAGTGCTCATAATATTCGGTGTAACTCATCACGGTACAGGCCTCACTCGGGGAAAATTCCGGCGACGTAGGTGACGTGAAGGTCCCGCGCGCGTTTTTTCCCACGCGGCTCGCGCCGCGGCTCAGCTCATCCGGGCCGTAATTCTCTCGGACGATTAATACAATCGGATCGAGTGTGCGACTCGACGAAAATCAGTGTATTCGCGGTGCATCTCATCGGACAACTCAAATTAATTCGTCGCTGTACAATAAAAATAAAGTTCATCGTTATAATAGTTTTTCACGTTAGCCGGCCGTTATTCGAGTGTTTTATTTTTCACCTGCTCCACCATCATCCATCCGCGGCATTCTCGAACATTTTGGTCCTTCGAGCCGGATGGTGGAGCCGGCCTAGTGAAAACTATTAAAAAGTGCAGTGTGCGGGTTCGGCGGGGCTCAGTATACGCGAGGCGCGGCGGTTCGCGCTGCTCACGGCTTTTGCCGGCGCTCGCTCGAGTCGACCACGTGGGCGGCCATTACGCCCCGGGGACAATAAACGTGTTCGACGCACGCGACGCGGCGGGAATCGCGCTCGCGGCGGCCATTTTGTGTCGCGGTGTGCCTCGTGTTGCCAGGCGGTCAGTGTCGCGCGCAACGGACTTTTTCTCTCGCTCTCGGTGCTTCTCAGTGCGCGCGTACTCACTGGACATCTCTCTCATTTACTCGGCATAGTGCTCGTCTCCGCGCTCGGACTCTACGTGCGGTTCGCGAGTGCTTGTGCGCGTTGAGACGGACGGCGTCTCAAACTCTGGTTTTTTTCTCACGCAGTCGGTGCAAGTGCCCGCAGTGGAACAACTCTCTCTCTCACTCTCTCGCACTTGTCGGTGCTCGTGTTCGCGTCCGGATTATACGCGTGTTTCGCGGGTGATTGACGTGCGGTTTTTGCGGCAACTTGCGCTCGGACCTCTCTCATGCTCACGGCCTGCCAGTGTCGCGGCAGATATCTCGCTTTCATTGGACTCGCGCGTCTCGGTTTGGTGATCGGTTTTCTCGCGCTCCGCGAGTGACAAGTGCGTGTGGCCGCACACAGTGTATCGCGCTCGGACCATTCTCTCACTCGCGCGTCTCGGTGCCCAGTGCCCGGACATTGTCGTGTTCTTTCGCGAGTGACAGGCGCTTGCGGCCGCGCACCGCGTGACGCGATTGGACCTTTCTCACGTGTGCTCTGCTCAACAATCGCTTCGTGCTCGTTCTCATACAAGTCCGGTCCGCTCAACGCTCAATTTGTGCTCAGTCTCTCTCTCTTTCTCACGTGTGCTCAGCTCAGTGTTCGGTTTGCGCTCGGGAATTTCTCACGCTCGACCGGTGTAGCGCATTAGTGTCGTGTGTCCTTCGCGCATCTGAAGGACTCGTTGCTCGCTCACCATGTCCAGTCCCGCGAAGACCAGCGGGAGGAGCTCGCCGTTGCTGAACGTCCCTGTTTCTGCGGAAGGGAAGGACGGCGAGAAAAGGAGCTCATCACGGATCGCCTCACCGGCGAGAATACCTTCGGAGCTGCTCCAGAAGGCGCAGTCGCAGATGGATCGACTGGATACACTCAGGGAGACTGCGGACGCTCTTCCGGATGGGCCGGAGGGGTACTCACTCATTGAGTTGGACTCATTGGTGGAGACAATGGAGAAGATTCACGCGGATTTCATGGAGGTCCATCGGTATTTCGAGGTGACATGGCCGGCGGCGCTTATGGGTGAGCATGCATATTATCGAGAAAAGGTGCCAGGGCAGGCGTGCAGGGCGTACTCCCTGTTTAAACGAAATGCTGCCAAGCTACGGGCAGCGCTCACCCCGCCGGCGGTTGAACCGGAGCCACAACAAGCTCAGACGATCGAGACTCGGGAACAACGGTCGCGACTGCCCGACTTGAACCTGCCGAAGTTCAAGGGAGACTACGCAGCGTGGCCAGCGTTCGCGAACTCTTTCAGGTCGCTCATTTTGGATCGGGCTCATCTCAGCGACATGGATCGGCTCCATTACCTCCGAGGCTGTCTCTCCGGGGAGCCAGCGAAAATCATCAGCAGCTATCCGCTCGCTGAAACGTCGCTCCAGGCCTGCTGGGACACGCTCTCGTCGCGATACGAGAACAGGAGGCTCAGCATCCAATCTTACTTCGATGCGATGTTCGCGCTCAAACCGATTCGAGGCAAGGGCGCTGCAGGCATTCGGGAGGTCATCACGACGGTCTGCGACGCGGATACTGCGCTCAGGACGTTCGGTGTTGGAGAGCATCTCTGGGAGTATATGCTCGTGCATATCGTGACTCGACTCTTTGACGACTCAACTCAGCAATTCTGGGAAAACGGACTTGGCTCATCGGTGGAGTACCCGACCTTGGGGGAGCTCAAGTCATTTCTCACTTCACGGCTACGGACTCTCGAGAGGATCGAGAGTTCACACTCGGATCAAGGCACTGCTCATCCCCCCAAAGCCGGCAAAAAACAGGCAACGGCTCACCAGGCTTCGGCCGCCAAGGCTTCAGCTCGCTCAACGACCAGCTCATCGAACCCGGCCAATCGATACCCGTGTGATTTCTGTAACGGAGAGCACTACATCGGGGTATGCAGTGGGTTCCGGGATCTCAACGTCGACGCGCGCAAACGGCATGCGGAGAAGCGTCGACTGTGTTATAACTGCCTCGGTCGACACAACGCGCGGGATTGCCGCAATCCGCAGGTCTGCAAGGAGTGCTCGGGACATCATCACTCCATGCTGCACGGCAGTGCCGGTTCGACAGCGGGTCAGCCGGCAGCGAAGACGTCGACATCCTCGGATTCCCAACCGGGTCCCTCATCGGCCAGGGATTAGAGGGTCGGTGCGGTCGTCAACCATGCTAGGGATCTACTCACCACAACACGCTCAACGCTGCTCGCTACAGCAATCGCTCATGTGCTCACGCCTGTGACTACTCTTCAGGTTCGCCTGCTGATAGATCCAGGTTCGGAACTGACCTTTGCCTCGGAAAATCTCATCGTTCGCCTTAACACGTCGCGGCAGCGCTCATCAATACCCATCGTCGGAATTGGCGGTGTGAGATCAATGCGTACCCGCGGCGTCGCTCAACTCACACTAAGGTCAGCCCACTCATCATTTACGCTCGAGGTTACGGCTCACATACTGAGGACGGTTTCGGCCGTGCTGCCGTCCTTCGAAGCTCCTGGTCAACAATGGCCACATTTGGAGCGGCTCAAATTAGCGGACCCTGACTTCCTCATTCCGCGACCCATTGATCTCATCATCGGAGCAGATTATTACGGCCAGATAATTAAGGGAAATCTGGTAAAGGGCTCGCCAACGATGCCAATCGGTCAGCTCTCGAATTTTGGATGGCTCGTCCTTGGACCTGTGCTCACTCCGTCTGCAGCGGCGTGCCATGTGCACTCTGCAGCGGTCCAGCAGGACACTACCGACCTGCAAGACCTGCTCGCCAGGTTCTGGATCCAAGAAGAGTCTCCAACGGACTCACCTTCATTACTCACCCCGGAAGAGGAAGAGTGCGAGGAGCACTTCAGGACAACTCACTCAAGGGATTCATCGGGACGATATGTCGTTCGTATACCACTCAAGATGCCACGCTCTAAGTTGGGAAACTCATTCGGTACGGCTCAGCAGTGTCTTTGGAGGACGCTGCGACGACTCACTCGAGATCCGGAGTATCGCGAGCTGTACCAGGCATTCATGGAGGAGTATGAGACGCTTGGACACATGGTTCGAGCCAAAGACACGTCTCAAACGACAACAACAACGTACTACCTGCCTCATCATGGAGTTCTCAGGCCTGATCGCGCTACTACAAAACTACGGGTCGTTTTCAACGGCTCAAGCGCCACCACTTCAGGTCTCTCGCTCAACGATCTCATGCACACCGGTGCAAATCTTCAACTTGGCATCCCGGATGTACTCATTTGGATTCGTCGGCATCAATTCGTCTTCGCCACGGACATTACTAAAATGTTCAGGCAGATCAGCGTTCATCGCGAAGACTGGGATCTGCAGCGGATCCTCTGGGTCGACGAGCAACTCAACCACGTGCCATATCAGCTCACTACAGTCACTTAAGGAACGAAGTCTGCGCCATTTCTAGCGGTTCGGGTTCTTCTGCAGTTGGCAGAGGACGAAGGACATCGCTTCCCGCTGGCAGTCGCACCGATTCGCCTCGGAAGATACGTTGACGACATCTTCGGTGGCGCAGACTCAGTGACGGACCTCATTGAGGTAGCTCAACAATTGAAAGGTCTGTGCGACGCGGGCGGATTCCCGCTAGCCAAGTGGCACGCGACTCATCCAGACGTACTCACGGCGGTCTCATCAGCGAGCATGGACAGCTCAGCAATTGCGCTCGACGACTGCGCTACCAAAATACTCGGACTAAACTGGATTCCACACGAAGACAGGTTCGTGTTCTCATCTAAATTCTCAGCTCAACCAGGGAAGATCACGAAGCGTCTCATTTTATCGGAAGTGGCTCAGATTTTTGATCCACTTGGGTTCATCTCACCGGTTACGATACGGGCAAAGATGCTTCTGCAGGAGTTATGGCTGCATAAGCTCGGCTGGGACGACGTTCTGCCGTCCCAGGTCTCATCACGGTGGCTTACGCTCAGAGAAGATCTCACACGCCTGGCCAGGCTATCTCTTCCACGTTGGCTCAACACACGTAACACCTCGAGTGTTGAAATCCATGGTTTCTCTGACGCGTCTCAACTAGCCATGTCGGCTGTTGTCTACGTTATCGTACGCTCGCCGTCCACAGGAGCTCAGGCATCTCTTGTGTGCGCCAAGACCAAGGTCGCACCACTCAAGAGACTCACAATCCCGAGGTTGGAACTCACCGCAGCGCTGCTTCTGGCGAAACTCGCCAAATACGTTCAGGCTACGCTGAACACGGACATCGGATCTACTCATTTGTGGACGGATTCTCAGGTGACCCTCATATGGGTTAGTTCTCATGCGTCGCGCTGGAAGGACTATGTCAGGAACAGAGTCACTCAGATCCAGGAACTCATGCCAGAAGCTCAATGGCGACATGTTCCCGGCACTAGTAATCCAGCGGATTGCGCCTCGAGGGGCGTAACGACAGCTCAGCTCACGGATCACTCGCTATGGTGGACGGGACCACCATGGATTACTCAACCACGGAGCTCATGGCCTACTCAACCGGTGTTGTCAGACGACCTTAGTGCACAAGAAAGTCGTCCTGGCATATCTCTGACTGTTGCGGTACCCACAGTCGACTATCATTGGGATCTAATCTACAAGGTTTCTTCGGCTCATCGATTGTTTCGGCTGACGGCCTTGTGCTTCAGGATCATCTCAAGGTGGCGAGGGGAGCTCAGCTCACCGGTCTTCGTCGTTCCTTCGGAGGACATGGCGAAGGCAAGAAGGTTCTGGGTTATGGCAACTCAAGCGGCCTTCTTCTCATCCGAGCTCAAAGCGCTCAAGACGGGGTCACTCTCTCGCAACCATCCCTTCACTCGGTTGACTGCATTTGTCTGCGGTCAAGGGATCCTCCGAGTTGGAGGGCGGCTCACTCACTCCTCGCTCAGCGACGAGGGAAAGCATCCTGCGATCCTCCCGCGTGACGCGAGGCTCTCACTTCTGCTCATCGACGATGCTCATCGGAGGACGCTCCACGGCGGAACTCAGCTTACTCTCGCTCATCTACGTCAGAATTATTGGATTCTCGGCGGACGGGCTCCGGTGAAGAGTCACATTCTGCGGTGCGTGGTGTGTGCTCGGCAGAGGGGGATCCGTGCTCAGCAATTGATGGGCCAACTACCTCTCTCCCGGGTCACACCATCGCGCCCGTTTCTCCACACGGGTGTGGACTACGCCGGACCACTCACTCTCAAAACTTGGAAAGGGAGAGGCGCTAAGACTCACAAGGGGTGGATCTGCGTTTTTGTGTGCTTCTCAACATCGGCTGTTCACTTAGAAGTCGTCAGTGACTACTCAACGGAAGGATTCATCGCGGCCTACCGGCGTTTCACAGCGCGCAGGGGTGTCGCTCACACGATCTACTCTGATTGCGGAACCAACTTCGTTGGTGCGGACAAGACTCTTCGGCGGTTCTTCTCACAGAGTTCCAAGGAACATCAGGCCATCTCAGCGGTTCTTTCACAGGATCAGAGCCAATGGAAGTTTAATCCTCCGGCGGCACCGCACATGGGCGGCAAGTGGGAAGCAGTGGTTAAGTCAACCAAGTTCCACCTGCGGAGGACCGTAGGCGAGGCTCTGCTCACATTTGAAGAACTCACCACTCTGCTCACCCAGATAGAGGCCATTCTCAACTCGAGACCACTCGAACCGCTCACTGACGACCCGCAGGATGTCTCGGCGCTTACGCCAGGGCATTTTCTCATCGGCGGAGCTCTTACCACTCTACCAGAGCCCACTCTCCCGGACCTGGACGTTTCTCATCTCGCTCATTGGCAACTCATTCAGCAGAGAGTTCAGTCGTTCTGGGCTCAGTGGTCTGCTCATTATCTACAGCGCCAGCAGTCAATCAGCAAGTGGCATCACGCCACCAACGACGTTAAGGTGGGATCTCTCGTTCTAATTACAGACGAGAGATTCCCGCCATGCAAGTGGCCACTCGCTCGAGTCCTGGAACTTCACCCGGACCAGGATGGACTCGCTCGGATCGCGACTCTCAAGACGGCTACCACCACGCTCACCAGACCACTCGCCAAGCTCTCACCACTGCCGACACCTCAACCGGATCATCTCGACAACTCATCAGCGACCCTCGCTGATGGCGGGCGGAAATGTTGAATAATTCGGTCTTTTTATCGACGGCCGGCCGACTACGTAGTTTGCGGGCGCGACACTCGTGGCGGCGGCAGCACCTCTCGGGGCTGCGGCGCTGCGAGGCTCGCGCTTGCGCGCGAGCGCTCCCGCTCCAACGGGGACCACGAGGCCGCGCTCGCAACGGTCGGCGGCCATTCTGGTTTTTCGCGGCGACACGCAACAGGTGCTTGGCAATTGCTCTCATTTTTGGTGTCTCTCGAATTTTCGATCTGCTCATCTCATTCGGCTCATTTAATACGGGAAATTCAGTGCTCATAATATTCGGTGTAACTCATCACGGTACAGGCCTCACTCGGGGAAAATTCCGGCGACGTAGGTGACGTGAAGGTCCCGCGCGCGTTTTTTCCCACGCGGCTCGCGCCGCGGCTCAGCTCATCCGGGCCGTAATTCTCTCGGACGATTAATACAATCGGATCGAGTGTGCGACTCGACGAAAATCAGTGTATTCGCGGTGCATCTCATCGGACAACTCAAATTAATTCGTCGCTGTACAATAAAAATAAAGTTCATCGTTATAATAGTTTTTCACGTTAGCCGGCCGTTATTCGAGTGTTTTATTTTTCACCTGCTCCACCATCATCCATCCGCGGCATTCTCGAACAGTATCTAACCAATAGAACGCAACAAGTTAAATATAACCAGGTTGAATCAAGTAAAATAGAGAATAATCACGGTGTGCCACAAGGGTCTGTACTGGGGCCTATTTTATTTATAATATATATTAATGACGTTATGGAAGTGTTAAAAGATTCTGAATGTTCTGTTAAATTATTTGCGGACGACATGATTATATATGTATGTAACAATAACTTGACTGTGATAGAGGAAAGGCTAAACAAGTGCCTAAAAAATCTATTAATATGGTTAAACAGAAACTCTCTCAAGATAAACACCAATAAGACTGTATTCATGCCAATCCATGATCCAAGAAAACTTAACATCAGGAATCAATGTGTTATTAAGGTAGGAACTAACACCATTCAGGATGTGAAAGAGACGAAATACCTAGGCATTATGATTGATGACAACCTATTATTTGAGAGCAACGCTTGGTTTGTGGCAAAGAAAACAGCAAAAAAAAAAAATTTTTGAATAGAATTAAGCGAAGTGTTTTGGTATTAAGTGGGTAACTATTTATAAATCCATTATTGCGCCGCATTATGACTATTGTAGTACAATAATGCTAAATTATAGTACAGAATGTATGAATATGCTACAGAAAACGCAGAATAGAGCGATGCGAGCAATATTGTTGGTAAATAAATACACAGCGATACGAGATATGCTGGATGCAATAGAACTGATGAGTGTGAAAATACGGATGCAATACAATGTGTGTGTGATGATTTATAAAATGAAGAGTGCACTCACTCCAGGGTATCTTGGAGAAGAGGTGAGACTAGTCAGCGACCGACATCAGTATAATACCAGAAATAGAGGAAACCTACATGTACAAGGAACAAGATAAAATCTCGATTCTTTTACTGACAAACAAACTCAGTTTAACGAAGAGTTTAAATTGAGCCTTGCCTGTATTCCCGAAATGCAAGCTCAGCTCAATAGACACGACGAAGACATTCAGAATTTAAAGCAGGGCGTCCGAGAAATAAATGACAAGCTCGCTGGTCAAAGAGATTCTTCTTCGCAGCCTAGTCCTTCGCTTGCCGCCGAAATAATGCTGGCCGGTATACCTAGCAATTTGCAAGATCGTCCTCTCGAAATTGTTGCAACGATCTTCGAGGCCCTTGACATTAGCACCCTTGTAACTGATGTCTTACGCGTCCGTACAGTTCCCAGCAAGGCCAAAGCACCTGGGGAGGATGGTAACTCGCGTGGCGCGACTGGGGCAGAAAGTAAAATCTCGCTCATCGTTGCTCTCAAATCCCCCCTGATTCGTGACTTCATTGTCGAGAAAAAACGGTCAAAGCCGAGCCTAAAAACCTGCGACGTCTTCGGAGGTAACGTATCGGGTTTTATTTATGTTAATGAGGTTCTCCCGCCCGACGTTTCCAATCTGTACAAACGGGCGAAAGCTCGGCTCGCAACTTCATCGTTCAAGTACGTGTCGACTCGATCCGGATGCATCTTCGGGCGGCAGAGTGACGGAAAACCCGCGATCCCCATTAGGTCCGATGCAGATCTTACTAAAATGATCTGACCACTTGATTCGCAAGCCGGCTGTGCTGCCGAATGGTTGTGTCTTTGAGTGCTCTCTGAAATATTTCTCTATAAATCTTTGCTTGCTAAATTTGTTATATTTAATTTATAAGCCAATATTTTTCTAGTTTATATTCATTATAGATTTATCTGTGCTTGAGTGAATCTTTTCTCTGTTATTTATAATTAACGCGTGTGTATACATATAAGTTATAGATATAAGATACAATTAAGTCCTTGGCTGATTTACCTTTTTCGCTGCTTTTCCCTTTACGTCGACTCCTTTCTCTTTTTTGTTTCTGCACCTGGTGAGTTTTTTTTTTCTTTTTATTTTTTATCTTTCCTATTTTCTTTTTTCTTTCCTTTTTTCTTTTTTCTTTTTATTTTCTATTTTTCTCTTTTAGTTATTTTTCTTTATATAGTTCTTAGTTATAGTGCGGTTAATCATGACAGACCCGGATTCGTCTAAAAGAAAATCTTCGTCTACCGACGTTGATGATAATGAGAACTTTTTGCCTCCTGAGAAATATAACAACCGTAAAACAATTGTACCGAACTATATTCTTAATCAAATGTCAAACCGATTTCTCGATAGCTCTTCAGGACCTTTTACGGTCGAGATTTTTTATAACGACTCCGAGAAAAAACTAGGTAACTTACATCCGATGGCAATCGGGAAAGCTTTCGCAGAGTACAATGATCGGTTACTCCAAATTGTGCCGTCGGGCAACGATCGGCTGTACTTGACATTTAGGGACGGCGCTTCGGCGAACGAAATGATATCTAATATCAAGCGCATAAATAAGAATTGGTCGGCACGTATTCCCGATCACGCGATCATGGGTATCGGAGTAATCAGGGGCATCGATCTTGAGCTGTCGAACGACGAAATCATGGCGGGAATTCGCACTTCTGCACCGAACTTTAAGGTAGTGAAGGCCGAGAGAATTTTTTCGAAATTTTCTCCTAATCGGGAGGAGCCTGTGCAACTTCATCCTACATATTCGGTCAAGGTGTTATTTGAGGGTTTTGATATTCCCAAACACATTTCAGTCTGGTTCGTGAAGAGAGATGTAAGCGTCTATATCCCTCCTAGTAAAAGGTGCTTCAATTGTATTTAATTTGGGCACATCAAAGCTCAATGCAGATAAAAAAAGTAAATGCTTGAAATGATCGGGCGTACATCCGGTGGAGGAATGTACTGCTGACACGGAATATTGCTCCAATAGTCATCTCAATCACTCTCCGCTGTCTAGGGACTGTCCGGCTTATATTTTCTATCAGAAGGTGCATAAGTATAGTTTCGAAAAAAATGTTTCCAAGAAAGAAGCAAGGGATATTCTTCGTAGCGAAATTTCGAAAGCAGAGTCCAAGTCCAAATTTAATTTGGACGCCATTACGGATTAATTCCCGTCTCTAAAAAAAAACCTCAAAGGTAAATATGGCACAGAATCGCGTTGAAACGGATCTGTTTACCTCAGCGGAGAAGATTAGTCGATCGCGGAGTAGCATCAATAATATTATCGACCATACTATTGTAGACCAAGAAGACGTGGTCTCGAATATTTCCTCATCGGCTAATCTGATGGTACAAACAATTGATATTGCTGCTATTATAGCGAGTGAAGTCTCGAAATATATCCGTGCGTACAATATAGCACTGTACGCAACTTTAAGCTCCAAGTTTCCTGAAGCCAAAGAAATTGGAGAAACGATAATTGCGGCGGGGGAGCAATTTATCCATTCCGAAATCTCCAAGGATGGAGTTTGAAATTGCGCAATGGAACTGTAGAAGTGTTATTAACAAACTTCCTGATATTCAAAAATTCATTTTAGATTTTGATATTATTTGTCTTACGGAAACGTGGCTTAAGGAAAAAAAAACTCTCTGCCAATTAAATCTTTTAGCATTGTGAGAAAAGACAGGAATACACTAACAAGTGGAGGAGGAGTAACTATTTTTATTAGATCTCATATTCCCTTTGAAGTAATTGAGCTCGTGTCTAATACCAACAAAATTGAATTTGTTTTTATTAAATTTAAACTAGATTCTAAAACATTTCATTTACTGAATATATATAGACCTCCCAATATGTCATGTTTTTTATCAGCAAAAGAATGGTCTAACTTCTTTTATTTGATCGTTCCTTTTTATAACAATCTTATTATTTGTGGCGATTTTAATGCCCAACATTCGTCATGGGGTAGTGAATTATCTAATCCGTCAGGTGACGCTCTTGCTTTTGCTCTTCTTGCTTCTAGTTTATCTATGTTAAATTATGGTTCTTCAACTAGATCTCATATAGATCATTCGATTAAAAGTGTCCCTGATCTAACGTTGGTTTCTGCTGATATATTACCATTAGCAACTTGGTATACAATTCCAAATTCAATGTATAGTGATCATTGGCCGATAAATATTAAACTGTCCTTACTATTTTTTTTTAAAGGCTAAAGCTTGACCGGTCTTTAATTGCAATAGAATTGATTGGAATGTCTTCAAAGATCTAATGAAGCATTGCTCTGTTAATTTATCGTTGGATAATTCGTCTACTCTTAAACTTTATGATGAATTTACTGAGTTAATTACTTCCAACTTACTTAAATCCGGGGCTAAATCTCCTTCAAATTCTAAAAATCATGAAGCTCCTCCTCCGGTGCCATGGTGGTCTCAAAAATGCACCAAAGCTGTTGATAAAAGTAGATTATGTGAACATGAGTATATTTTTCACCCTTCCGATAAGACTTTTGACGACTATTTGGAATCCTGTAAAAATGCTACTAAAGTTTTGAAAAAAGAAAGGCTAAAGGTTACAAAAAATGTTGCGCATCAATTTCGCCTCGGTCGGATATCGCGAAAACGTGGCGTGTTATTAAAGCTTTTAAACGAAGATATAACGCTCCTAAGTCTGACTCAGGGTTTTCTACGGACAATCCTCATGTCATAGAAGCTATGGATAAAATTGCACCAAGTAATCCTATTTATCAACCGTATTCTTTGTCTTCATCATGTGATAATATTTCAGAAATAAATAAATCTATTTAGATAGACGAACTAGTAAGTGCTTTGAATAAGGTTAATCTGAATTCTTCCCCAGGAATGGACCTTATTACAAACGGAATGTTGGTAAATTTGCCATTGGAATCGAAAAAAATATTAACTATGTTATTTAGTCGCCTTTTGTCTGAAGGGATTACTCCTGTAATTTGGACGGAATATTATATTTGTTTGATACCTAAGCCTGGCTCGAATAAACTTAGACCTATATCTATTACATCGGTAATTCTTAAGTTGTTGGAAAAAATTGTAAATGAAAGAATGCACTAGTGGGCTGAACGTAATTCTATTCTCCCTAATCAATTTTTCGGGTTCAGAAGAAATAAATCGTGCACAGATAGCATTGCTACTTTGGTTACGGATATCAATATTAATTTTATTGGACAAAATTATCTTGCCGCTTGCTTCATTGACATTCAGGGTGCATACGATGATGTAATTCCTTCCATTCTTCTTGATTACTTGCAGAATCTTAATGTACCTATGTTTATTATCATATTTATTCGAAACATCATATTGAAAACGAAAGTATCGTTTTCAATCAATAACTTAGTTTTAGAATCTTGAATAGTTATCAGGGGCTTTCCCCAAGGGTCGGCCACTTAGTCCTATTTTATTTAACTTATACATCTCTAATATATTGCGAAATATTGGCCCTGATACGAAGATTCTAACTTTCGCCGATGATATTGTTATTTATAGCTCGTCCCGCTTTTTGGATCGTGCGCTACGTACAACGGAAACATCTTTAGAGACGCTTGATAGTTGGCTTAAGGAACATGGATTACAAATAGCTGAACAAAAAACCCAATTAGTAGTTTTTACGAAAAGAAGTTTGCCCTCTTACACGATCGAGATTTCGCTTAATAACATTTCCATCCCTAATCTTGATTCAGCTAGATTTTTGGGTGTTATACTGGATTCAAAATTATCATGGAAACGTCATGTTAATCATATTAAACAAAAATCAAGTAATTCAGTAAAAATATTAAAAGCTATCTCAGGTATTAGCTGGGGGGCTCATCCCTCAACTTTATTGCTCTTATATAGGGGGGTAGTGCGCGCTACGATCGATTGGGGATCTCAGTTTTACTTGGACACTCCATCATCTTCTCTTATTCTCCTAGATAGAATTCAATACTCGTCTCTGAGGTGTGTTTTGGGTTGCATCTCTACTACTCCAACGAATACTCTTTTACATTTGGCTGGTGAACCCCCTCTGGCTGCTCGCAGGACTATGTTAACTAAGAGACTTATAGCTAAATCTTATTCATCATCAAATAATATTGTTATCCCCAAACTTAAATTGATGGAAGAAATATTTAATATATCAGGCTACAAAAGAAAAACATATTTGCATGGGCTCTTTCGGATTTGGAGCAAGCGTAACAACCTGTTTATGAAAATACAAAGGCATAATCTTCCTATATGTTATTCCTTGCCATTTGACGCTCACATGATGGAAATCAATTATAATATTGAAATAGGATTCACGATTAAAAATAATAT
>OZ010634.1:5686783-5731783 GCA_963932165.1 Pimpla rufipes
CATAGTTTCCGATTTAGCTACGTTTAGAAGCATACTTAACTTGTTTAAATTTTTTGAAAAAAGTAGAGCGAATGCTCCGCGACCTTTGTAATAATTGAAACGGCTGTTCCGCGGTAACGGCTGATGCGATCGGGCTGAAATTTGGCTAGTATGTAGAGCATGGAGCTTTCTTCGAACGCTGAAATTAGCAACGAAATCGCTTCACGCGTTTAGATTTTATATATTTTTAAAAGCTTGGAAACAAGTATCAGTATCACAGTAAGTGACACAAGTCAGTGAATGCTCCGACCTTCGTAAAGATCACCCATTCATGCCCACACCCATTCATCGGTCACGTATTACGCGATCGGGCTGAAATTTGCCTGGAAAGTGGAGCAGCGAGCCCTCTTTGAACGTTGCAAGTTTGAGGTAACACGACTACGGAAGTCTATTTTTACCGACCGCAACACGTCGGTAAGAAAATCTACTCCAGCAGCCAGCGCTTAACTTGTGCGTAAACTCGACAGTTTGCTCTTGACATTACTTTACTTTACTTTACTTTACTTTTACATTTTACTTTACTTTACTTTACTTTACTTTACTTTTACATTTTACTTTACTTTACTTTACTTTTACATTTTACTTTACTTTACTTTACTTTTACATTTTACTTTACTTTACTTTACTTTACTTTACTTTTACATTTTACTTTACTTTACTTTACTTTTACATTTTACTTTACTTTACTTTACTTTACTTTTACATTTTACTTTACTTTACTTTTACATTTTACTTTACTTTATTTTACTTTTACATTTTACTTTACTTTACTTTACTTTTACATTTTACTTTACTTTACTTTACTTTTACATTTTACTTTACTTTAATAATTATCAATTTCCTGTAAAACTAGATGGTAATATTATTACTGTAATGATCGAAATAATAGCCGGAATGATTTATGTTGATTAAATGTTTATTGAATTGGAATGATTGGTGGAGTGAACGTTACAGCGTATATGGGTCTGAATTGAAAAGTCAAGTTGAAGTTGAAATTCAAGTTTGTCGCCGAAGCGTGAGAGATGAACTGACGAGCCGTTCGGGGGCCGTCGGGCCCAAGCGCCGACGCTGCGCTGCGCATGAGCTGCCGTGCGCTGGAACGCTGCACCGTCAGCGATGATCCCGATGTCTGTTCCCGAGAAACGCGTCTGGGAATTGTCGGTGATAATGATATCGCAAAAATATAATGCGCATGAAAAATATAAGTTTTAAGGGGCCGTCACACTCCACCACTTAAAAAAAACAATGCTCCTGTATTGGAATGGTTTTTACATAAATTTGATGTGTGCGACTCTATACAATATAAAAAATCAAATATTATCGATATAGTTTCATTTGTGTTGTATGTTTTATGTTGATTGTTGATGATTTTCCGAACTGCAATATTCCTGGTTAATATTCTGGTCTTTCAATACATTTTTCCCTTAGGGTTTGACTTCCATCAACTCTTTGTTCTGTTTGATTTGAAAAAATCTGATGCATCTGAAACTAACTAAACACATTTAGTGGTTCATGTTAGTAGGGGTGGGTATGATTATGAGGAGTAGGTTTGATAGGGTTGTATGTAAGAGTACATGGTGAAGATATATTGATGGCAAATTTTTTTTTCTCTTTGCTTTTCCAATGACTGTTTTGATTGCGTAACAATTGCGTATCAACTTCCATATTTCCTTTCCTATTAATTTGGATACGCGCTCCCTGAGCAATCTGAAACAGTCTGATTATTATTAGTTTTTTGGGGTGGTTAGTAGGGCAAAACTGTTATTTGGATGTGATGGGATCCAGCTGGTTTGCGATTTCTGTGGAGAAGTTGTAAAATAAGGAGTTCATGGGTTTATGATATGATTATATTTTGGTTACGATACAGTGCTTTCTTTTTAAACAGATATAATGATTTAAAAAAAAGAAACATGAAAACAAAATTTAGCAAGACGTATTTCAAATCCCGCTTATATGAATATGGGTAGACCAATATTATTCCTATACTTTAATAACATTTATATCAACACTTTTTTTCTTTTTCTTTTCTTTTCCAATACTGATGACCTCTTGCGAATAATTATAGAGTATTCGTATATTTTTTCCTTAATATAATAGAAAAACAAAAATTCATCGCGCATTATGGGATTGAATCTCGTTTGTAAGTTAACGCATACTATGGTCGGTGCGTCAGTTGTCGATTGGTGTCAACCATAATTTCTCTGCACTCATTCGTCGGTGCTTCGGAAATCTCTGCGATTTCTAATGGTCGTCTGCGAAACTCGACCGGCCGCTCTTGCACTTCTTCGGTTTGATTTGTTTCCATCCGTTTTTTCAGTCTGGATATGCATGATATAATCTTACACAATTTTGATATTTTTCCAAATATCGAAAACTTCCAAGCGAACGTAAAAAGTATTCCAACCGATCCTAGGGCAATCCCTACAAACTTTAGTATAGACTCTATTGTGGACAGCCTGTTTCTGAGATAATGTGTTTTAGTTAATTCTTTGGCCTTCGCAATAACAGCCTTCAAAGCAATTTCGTTCTGTGTCAAGTCGTCGTGTGCCGAAATTGAGTTTAATAATTCCGCAAACGCCTCTGTCTCAGTCAGAACCTCTGTGACGTTTACATCTTTTAGCACTTTTATGGACTTCTCTATTATTTCTGTGATATTTAGTACCAATGTTCGTGAAAATTCCGTGTAAATAGTCGATGTTAATTCTACCGACGGGGTCAGTGTGACTGTGCGCGTTTTTACTTGACAAGTGGGTTTGATGTGTCCGATTCCCGACCCCTATATTACTTTCATCGTTGTCTCGAGATTTTTACACAGAAGGTACAATGTCTCTGCTTTCGGTGCCGCGTACAACCAGGCGTTCGCACCCTGTATTTGTGACCAATATGTTTGTTTTAGCGTCTTGAGCCTAATATCACAATAATCCAAATTGTCAAATCGAGGGTCTACAAGCAATTGAACCTCGCACTGCGTTTCTTCAACAATGCGTTCGGATCGGATAACCTTGTTTGCACATATAGTGATCGGACACGAATTTGCACTCGTCCATATTTTCTAGGTTGAAATAGTTGCTAATATCTTCTGCGATTGCCGTGTAGCGGACTGTTGGCTTGATAAACGCAAAACGCGAACCTTTAGTGGCGGAGAACTGACGTATCGGTACCGATAAATGTTGATAAAGTCTGTACGTAGTCAAGTCAAGCAACGGGATACTGAGTACATATATAAGTTTTTCTCCGTTGTGGAAAATTGTCAATTTAACGACCGATGTCAAAAGAGGTGCGTGTTCTGAGTCTAGAGGAATCGGAAATTGTGTGTTCGGGGAAGCTTTCCTGATTGCGTCGGCACTGGTCATTAGTTTTTTCGTTGAGAGTATACGCGGATGTATCTGTCCTATTTTCGCGAAAAGCTCGAGTTCACTCAAATCGTCGTCTATTTCGGTCGCGAATTGCTTGCCTTTTTGATTATATTCGATAATGTGAATTTCCTTTGCGAGTGACAACAGATTGCTTTTAATTTTGTTTGTTTCAATCGAAGTGTTCGTCAGCGAGTGGATTTGATAATTGATTCTGTCTGCGACTTCGCTGTCCATTGTTCCAAAAAGAATCTTGTTAATTTTTCCGAAAAATTCAAAAGGTGCCCGTTTTCTCCTGATTTGGTTGTTTTCATTATTTACCGCATTTGGTCGCGTCGACGGCAGCAATTCTCCCAAAATTGTGGGCTTTTGTACAGCGTCGAGTCGAGTCTGCATGTTCCGTAGTTGTCCCGTCAGTATACATTTCATTCCGCTAATCAGCTCACAGTAGTTCTTTAAAGCGTTTAAATTTTGTTGAATCTAAATGCGTCTGGTTTCAAGTCCTTGCGTGCTGATGAACGTGACAAGGGTCCAGGTGGTGTGGTATGAACGTAGTGTGCCGAGTGGTTCCGAATAGAGTCCAGGATTCTGCGTAAACTACACGACTTTGAGAGCATCCTGAGATTCTAAAGCTCCCATGTGACATCTTCAACATATGCCCTCTTTATTTTGTCTGTATGAACTTTTCTCTCTACTCCCTCTTTAATCTGAAGGATCACATTGTTTCGTTCCAAAACCTTTAAAATGTTGTATGGACCTACCCAATGGGCATCGAATTTTCCCATTCTTGGTTCTTTTTGCAAATAGATGAGTTCGCCCTCTAGGAAATCTGGTGTTTTAACTCTTTTATCATAACATTTCTTTGTTCGTTCTTTGTATTTGATTGACTTATTCAAAACTAACTGTTGAATTTGTTTGAGATTTGCTGTCATATTTGCCATATAGTCATCATAAGTTACTGTCTTTTCAATTGGTGGAAATTGTGATGGTAGTTGTGCCGATTGACCGAAAACCAGTTCGAAGGGGGTGAACCCAGTACTTTCGTGCACGCTTGTGTTGTGTGCAAATGTTGCGAGTGTTAATAATTCGTCCCAATTCCTTTTGTTGTCGGTGAAGTGTTTAATATATTCAATTAAAGTGTGATAACTTCGCTCGATGGCACCATTCGATTGTGGGTGATACGCGGTTGTCTTATATAGCTTAATTTGGATAAAATCTGCGAAGTCCTTAAACATTTCTGACATAAAATTTTGCCCTTGGTCGTTCAAAATGGCGCGAGGTGCGCCTAATGTGGTTATTAGTTTGTTGTTGCTGCAGCTTCGGCGACGGTCGGCCTCATGAAATAACTCTTTATTTAGGTTTCGCCCTTTGGTCGGGGCCTCTTCAGAATAATTTTATTATCAATGTTATATTGTCATTTTCTTAAACGCGTTTTCCTCGAATTTATCCCTCTAAAGTTGTTATGTGTGGTGACGTACTGAATGTTTTATATTTATTTACAGGCCTCCGTGATCTCCGGTCATCGATGGAACGGGAGGTTATGCTAATTAATCTTTCAGCAGATGTTTTAAAGCGTGGATTGTTATTAACAAACCGTTTAACAACGAAAGAGTTGTAGACCGGAGAACCCGGTGCACGCGCCGTCACATTTTTCCGAGGTACTGTTATTAGTTTGTCACATAAGGCCGTAGCCACATCGACAGCTCTTTGGGCCTTCAACGGGACGGCTATACTAAATTTACTAAACAGATCGAGGATTGTCAGGATGCATGTATTATCGTTTTTTGTTGCTGTAAATGGCCCCACTATGTCTATCGCAATTTTGTCGAACGGTTTTACTGGCGTATCAGTGAGAATCATTGGTGCTTTATTTCGAACTCGAACCAACTTGTTTGTTTGACATTCCGGGCAGTACTTGATGAATTCCTTTACGTCCGTTTTCAGTCCTTTCCAGTAATACTGCGATAATATTCATTGATAGGTTTTCGTTATCCCTTTATGACCTCCAACTGTCGATGCGTGTAATTCTTTTATGATGTTCTACCTGATGTCCAGTTCCGGAACGGTCACAAGCCCTTCGCACAGTGTTATTAATATATTCGATTTCAACGAGAGCACTCATAAGTGCCCTTTGATACCGCTCCACAAAAGTGAATCGATTATCTCGGGATCCCTTGAGAATGTGCAAGATTGTAGTTTTTCTTTTCCCAAAAATTTGATAACCGCATTCAAACACCTCTTGATCATATGTATAGTGGTAACATCAGTTGATTTTTCTTTACAGATCATTGTTAGGATGTAGCCATCACCGTTGGGTATAGTGAATATGTTTCCTACTCTTGGTTTTTTCGCCAGAAATTCCCTTTGGTTGATTTTCCCTTGCTCAACGAGTATCTTTGCGACCATGGATTTTATTTCACAATCCGCTGCCAAAAAGTGTGCCAAATTATCTTTATTTGCGAGAATGTTGTTCTGTGTTACTTTTATGTTATCACTGACTTGTATATATTCTGTTATTACTGCTCTTCTTGTTGCTGGGCCTGCTTGTGGTAACATGATACGTTTCCGGTGGTATTGTGTTGGTTGGTACGCTGCATCATTATCCGAAAGGCCAGAATAGAATTCCGGCAATCGATCGACTTCGTCGGCTTGTCTTGACGTACTGGCTCGTGGTTCATGATCCGATGGATTTCCAGTTGGTTGCATGTTCGGCACGTTGTTGAAATAATCATTACCAGCGTTGTCTAAAGGATTTCCATCCAACGACATCTCTTGGACCACAGTCTCCGATTCCTGTGGTGCTGGCAATGAGAATTTCTGTTGCGTAGTTCCCTGTTGATTTCCAGTTTCTTTTTCCGGCGAAACGTCCCACGATTCCAGTACATCAGGTGGTGATGTTGGTGACCGAAAACACGGCTGGTCCTTTGGCTGTTTAAGTCTGTCATCCGCTGCCGCTTTCTCTTGGGGCGTAAAACCTTTGAAATCCGGTGTTGGTGGCGTTGGAAGAGCCTCATTGCCCTCTGTTGATGAGTCATATATAGATTCCGTGTGACAAGAAATGCATCCTGGATTCGTTCTTCGTTTAGTCCACCGTGTTTTCACTTTCTTCCGTTTCTTTGCTTTTTTGGTTGGGACTATTTTTGTGGTTGATCGAAAGGTTGGCTCCACGTCCGGACGTATTGAATCACGTTCTGATGTTGAATGCGAAATTTCGAGTGCTGGTCCCTGCACTGGTGTACCATTACTCTGTTTGCCGTCACCTTCTGATTGATTCCAGTATTCCGGAGTCATTTCCGGTGATAAGTAACCTGGGCCTTCGGCTACTTCTCGAATTTTATTCTGGGACGTGCTTTCTACTCCTTGAGGTTGCGATATACTTTCTTCTCTTTCCTCTTGCTGCGATGAGCTTTCCATTTCTCGCTGTGTTAAGCTTTTTCCGATTGTGTTAAGCTTTTTCCGATCTCCTGTTGTAATGAACTTGTCCTTTCTTGCTGCGATGAGCTTTTCCCTGTCTCCTGCTGCGATGAGCTTTTCCCTGTCTCTTGCTGCGGTGAGCTTGTCCTTTCTTGCTGCGATGAGCTTTTTCCTGTCTCCTGCTGCGATAAGCTTGTCCTTCCTTGCTGCGATGAGCATTTTTCTGTCCCCTGCTGCGATGAGCTTTTCCTTCCTTGCTGCGATGAGCTTTTCCTTCCTTGCTGCGATGAGCTTTTTTCTGTCCCCTGCTGCGATGAGCTTTTCCTTTCTTGCTGTGATGAGCTTTCTTCTGTTTCTTCTTCTGTAGATTCTTCCTCTGATAAATCGTATTTTTCTGTAGCCTCTCTCCGCTTTCTTAACTGATGACTTGATTCGTTCGGTCGCGCTCGCTTTTTCCGTGATTCTCTTGTAGCCCTGTCTTCATCTTCAGATATTTCTGTTTCTGGGGTTCTGTCATCTATCGTCGAGTCAACCCTGGGTGGAGTCGCCTTGTCCATCTCGACAATCATCTCTTGATTTTGTTCGCTATCATCTTCCGATTGGTTTGTTGCTTGGTCGATGCGCAACTTTTTCCGGACTCTCGGGTTTCCCTCTGTTTCATACGTTGTAGAGAGACCGCGAATTACCTGCGGCGTTTGATGATGAGTTTTTATTTTTTTCGATTCCTGCCTCTGATTTTCTGATGTGCTTTCGGGAGGCCTGATTGGCAGCACCGATACTGGATTCCTCGAGAGAGCATCCGCCACGACTTTAAGCTTTCCAGATTTATGGTGGATCTCGAACTTGTAATTGTTGAGGGTTGCTTGCCAACGACGCAATTGTTGTGGTGGCTGTGGTTTGCTTGTGATGTACACGAGCGCCCTGCTATCCGTCACTAGGTCGAAGTGTCGTCCGTACAAATACGTGTCGAAATGCTCCACCGCGTTCACGATTGCCAATAGCTCCTTTTTTAACGCATCATATGCTGTCTCGGACTTTGATAATGACCTGGAATAGAAAGCCACTGGGTGGTCGAAGTCGTCGTGTTTTTGACTGAGCACAGCGCCAATGGCAAAATCCGATGCATCAGTTGTCAACGTGAATTGATTTTCTTCGTTCGGATACCGCAAAATTGGCGATTCTATTATTCTTTTCTTCAGGTACTCGAATGCCCTTTGGCACTCTGCAGTCCACTCGAATGTTGCGTCCTTCCTCAACTGTCGTGTCATCGGGATCGCCATCGCCGCGAAATCGCGAATGAATCGTCGGTAATAACTAGCGAGTGCCACAAATTGCTTAATGTTCTTTTTGTCTTTTGGAATTGGGAATTCTTTTACCGCCCTAACATTGTCTAGGCTTGGTTTGACGCCTGCCTCTGAAATGACGTGGCCCAGATACGAAACTTCCCGGTGCAAAAAATGACATTTCTCCGTCTGCAGCGTTAGTCCCGCGGTAGTCAGGCGTTTTGCCAGACCGCAGAAATTTCGTTCATGTTCTTCGAGACTTTTCGCGTAAATGACAATGTCATCCAGATATACAAAAAGATCGGTGCCCTGGAGACCTGACAAAACCACATCCATCAGCCTCTGAAAGGTTGGTGGGGCGTTCCTGAGGCCAAACGGCATACGATTGAACTCAAAATGTCCGTTCGGCATCGAAAAGGCTGTTTTGTGTTTGTCCGTCTCGCACATCTCGATCTGGTGGAACCCGGATGCCAAGTCGAATGTTGAAAAATATTTTGCGTTTCCTAATTGATCTAAAATGTCCACGATATTCGGCAACGGGTAGGCGTTTGGTGTTGTTTTTTCGTTCAATTTCCTAAAGTCAATTACCATTCGCCATCTTTTCTTTAACTGAGAATCCGCCTTTTTTGGTACAATCCAAACTGGGGGATTGTACGGCGAAAGGGAGGGCTGTATTATACCCCCATGTGTTACGTCAAAAGTGTCGTGGATTTTACTCGAGCGACAATTTTACACGTATTAGTGCGGTTCAGCGTGATTTACCCGTGCTCTGGTCAAGAAGGAAGGCTCCTCCCTATACCACATCTGACGAAGTATACTAAACGCGCAAGCTCTGTTTCGAGTCTAACCTTTCGGAAAATTGCTCGGGGACGAGCTGCGAATGCTTCTCTAAAGGGAATTTGACTGGGGTCTGAGATGATGATGATGTGATGATGGCTCGAGACAATGCGCGCACGAAATTTCACCGATATGATTAAAAATTTCACTTACCCTTTTTGTGTTGAACTGGATGCTGATGGTGCAGATGGGAAGGACACGATCGTAAAGAAACTGTGACACTGAATTTAAGAATGCGACCGTCGAATTTTATTCGTAAAACGAGGAAATTAAATAAACCGATTTTTCTCAACAAAGGATGGTAACATGTAATTAATCGTGATGATGTTCACAAATATCGGCACCTCGTGGTGTAACAAAATTCAGAGTTCGGATGTACAAGTTTCTCAAAATACGAAGCGTGCGAAATTATAAAATAAAATACAAAATTAGTCGAAGCCCGGGAATACAAAAACTGAAGAATCTTATTCAATTCTATAAACTCCTAAGTCCCCGTTTAGGACAAAGGTTCGAATTACGAAAAATGAAAATCTTAGCGAAGAACGGAATGGATCTAAGTCCGCGGTCGGATTAAAATTCGATTATGATTGGAGCTCGAAATTTCCTAAGTCCGCGATACGATTTAAATTCGGAGGTGATTTTTTTCTAAATCCGCGGTCGATTTAAATGATTTTTTCTAAGTCCGCGGTCGATTTAAATGATTTTTTCTAAGTCCGCGGTCGGACAGAAATTCGTCGTTAATTCGATTTTAAAGTTTCAGTCTATGCTCGGGCAGAGATTACCGAATCTTTGGGCAGATCTAATTTTCGGGGCGCACTGCATACTTGTCGATACCCTTTTGTCTTTTTATATGATTGGGTCCCTTGTCTTTTGATTGAGCGATGGTAGGGGTAGTACCCACGTGATCTTCGACTCCCTATCTCATGTTAGAGGAGGACACCGCACTTTTCAGGTCGCGCGTGGCTCCCGTCCCCCGCGCCTGTCGCTTGCCCTGGCTCCACATTTACGACTTCCTCTTTCGTCAATGTCTTCTCGATGTTTCGACCAGGTGTTCACGCTTTTCGTTGGAACGATTTAGTTGCTGCCTTATTTGGACCTCTTCGCTTATAAGTTTATAAGTTTGCTATAGAATACATTATCTGAGTCCTTGAATTTTTAACAAGATCGCGTTGACCCGGATTTGAATTTACAGACTGTAATTCTCGAATTTGTTGTTGAAAGTTCATCTTCGCTTGTCGTTGCTAATACGCGTTGTTATAAATTTTGTATAAAATTGCAGTTCCATATTCTCGCGGGGGCCGTATCTTAACTTTCTTAATTATTCAAGAGTATGCGACGTCATCTGTACCTAACTGTGTGAATCCCAATTTTATAAACTGTTAAACCTTCCACCATTTTGTTTATATTAACAAGTATCCTACCGAATGTTATAATTTTCAAAAGTTATTCGTATCTAGGTGTACGGATCCCGATTTTATAAACTATTAATCCTTTTACCATTTTCTTATGTTAACAAATTATCCTACCGAATGTTATAACTTTTAAAAGTTATCCGTATTTAAATGTATGAATCCCGATTTTATAAACTATTAATCCTTTTACCATTTTCTTATGTTAACAAATTATCCTACTGAATGTTATAACCTTTAAAAGTTATCCGTATTTAAATGTATGAATCCCGATTTTATAAACTATTAATCCTTTTACCATTTTCTTATGTTAACAAACTATCATGGTAAGTTATATAATTCTTAACAATTGTTCATGGACAATTTAGTCGTTGACTAAATTGTCCATGAATTTAGTTCCAAAGACAGTTCCTTGTTCCTTGAGACATTGATTATTTCGTCTTGTTGCATTCTCTTATTCTTTAATCTGTGCATTTACAGGGGTCTTCAAGAAAAGCGGAAGAATAGGTTTAGTTATCTGGCCAGACTATAACTCCATTACGCACAAATCATGATTTCCGAGACGAAAAATGAAACAACGATTTTGGTGGAACGTAGGGCATTCACCCGGTGTTCTCATAATCTTCTAGCTATCAGGGCTAAGTAGATTTCTTTTATTTCCCTTTTTTGTAACCACAGGCGGGTTCGGCTGCAACGAGTGATCGAGGATCGTTAAGAGGCGTGGTAACGCAAGGCCAGCGGATGACGGTCGATAACCGACCCGCCCAGTTGCCTCTAGTTTCGTCTATCGCCGCTCGCTCAAGTGGCGTAGGTGACTTTTTCTAGAGAGCTTAGTGTTTTGAAAAATCGGGCCCTGTTGTACCATCATCCGCACTCTTTTACTTCGACTGACCCAGCGCTATCTGTTAACAGATATTGTAGTTTCCAGGGCCTGCAGGGACCGTTGCTCGTATAATTGTTTACCGAATGCCCCCTTTCGCCAGAAGTCTCGAAACCCATGACTGAACTAAGAGTTCGAATAGCGCGAAGTTACGGCCTGACGTAACACATGCAACAATCCGTCAACTTGGGTCTTAATTTCTTGTTTGTGAATTTGTGGGAATCTATACTGCTTGGTGTTAATTGGTCTTTCGTCTGTTGTAAAAATCTGATGTTTGAGAATGCTTGTACAACCCAGCTCATCTCCTGGTAAACAGAACAAATGCTGATGTTCTGCGACGAGCGCTAGCGCGTGCGTCTTTTCTTCCGCGTTTAGGTGTTTGAGATCGAGGAGCGTGTCGGTTACTCAGCCTGTTCCGTTCGTTTACCGCCGCTGAGAAAACTATCGCTTTGTGCTCCGATTTTTCGGTGGCACATGGAACGCTCTCCGGGTATTAATAGGTAGAGCGGAGACCGTCTCGACTGGAAACAATTCGAGTACTGGTACCGGCAAGTCAAAATCGTCGTCACTCACATTAATCGCTGTTAAATACGCTATACCGTTACTGTTTGTCAGGAGCGCATCGCCGATGTTCAATTTGTTGTTCGCTCTAAATCTGGGAATATAACCCTCGCTGAGATTAGTTCGTTTTAATCTAACGTGGATGACCACCTTTGATCTGGCTGGGATGGATATCGTTTCAGATGTCTCGAAAGGTATTTTATGTCCGCGAAATGATAAGCAGAGCTGACTGTATAACATATCTGCCGGAGTATCTAAAAAAAAATTATCTCCGAGAACCGCATCCTGCCCGATCGGAATATCGTCAGTCACCACGTGAAATTCAACCCTGACTTCTTTGATCTGAATGTAGCACATACCGAGTGTCATTATTTTGCCCACTGTGATTCCCGTTAATTCGTAAAGCGATGTTGGATCGACGCGTGTCTCGCGCGCGATCTTTGTCTGTTTCACGAGGCTTATCTCTGCTCCAGTGTCTGCGAGGACCATTGTTCGCTCGCAATAGAAATCAGGTGAATGTATCATGACTGTAGCGGGCTTATGACGTTTAGAGAGACCCAAATGAATTTTTGCTTTTCTAACGGTGATCACTGCGTGAGCTACGGCTTTCGTGTTTACATTCTGCGCTCTTACTGTTGGCTCCCCATCGCGCCTTCCCGAGAAGTACTTTCCTGGTTTCCCAAACGAGCAATGACTCGCTGGACGACCGAATCGATGAAAGCGTCATTATTTGTATTACGCGTATCCGAATTTCCGGATGGAGCTCGGTCTCGCGAACCACTTCTGCTGTTTCCCCGCGAGTTATTCCGTCCGTTTTGTGCGTCTTAGGAATTATTCGAATCATTCGGGAAATATCGCAAATCCTGTATGCGTCCGCGCGGACCCTGGTTTAGATTGTTTTGCCGGTCTTGGTAATTTGAACGGTTTTTATAGTTTGGTCGGTTTTGATAATTTTGTTGAAAATTTCGCGGATTTTGATAATTTTGTTGAAAATTTCGCGGATTTTGATAATTTTGTCGAAAATTTCGCCGATTTTGCCGGTTCTGAAAGTATCTCTCACGGGAAGTGTCTCTGTTACTGTTGAATCTCGGGTTTCTGTTTTCGCGCAGTTTCTCTAGCGTAATGCACTCCGATGTCGCGTGAGTTCGGCTTTTATGAAATTCGCAAAACTTTTCCACGGGTGCGCTGCTTGCTTGCGCGAACTGTACTCGGGCCGGTTCCGGTGTGTTGCTCTTTACCTGTGTCTCTTCACCGCGCCTTGACTGTTGCACAAGCTGGCACTTGTGAAGCTCAGATTCTATTTCCCTAGCGCCGTCGACGGCTTGATCGAGTGTAGTGACATCCCTCTGAATCAGGCGCAGCGAAATGTTTTCCCATAAGCCACGCGTGAACGCTCTCATTATCGCTTTTTCTTCTTCGCTTTTTCGTGCCGCCAGGAAAGCCTGATTGGCTTGTGCGTTGTAAACTTCGTCTAATCTTTCAATAATTCTTCTCCTAATTTTTCGGACGCGCGAGGCATAGTGGATCACAGATTCATTGTAGTTTTGTACGGTCGTCTTCAACTCGATTTGAATGTCTGTCAATTCGATAGGCTTCTCGAAAACGCTTCTCAAATCTCGCAGGAATGTATCGAGCGTCGCGTATTCTTTATCGCCGACTATTTCGCGCGCAACTCCGATCAAACTACAGCGCGCCGCTCGCATGACTACCGCGACATTTGGGACGATGTTAATCGCGTCTTTACACTTTTGGATAAAATGCTCCAAGGATGCATTGTTACCATCGAACTCTGGTATAAAACCGATTACAAATCTAAAAGCGTTGAGTTCGTTACTCTCGTTTTCACTCATTATCGCGTTGTGTTGGAAAAAACTTGCTAATTCATTATTTTTCTTAGAAGACAAAACCGATATTCCAAACTCACTATCGTGTGAATTAATGCGCGAAATAAAAGAAACACGTCTTACAAAATATATAGATGCACTGCACATGTATCGTAACACAAATCAGAAAAAGGTACTCACAGTGTCACGACGAAAAAAACCCTCAGAATTTCCATGGGTGCCCTTGGTTCGTTTTTGATGCGCTTCCTTCCTTCCTTCGTAATAATCTCGATATATTTGGATCTTCCTTCCGTCTAAATGTTTTGCAGTTCACGGAAAGAAAAGTTTGGTTGTGCCAACTAATCATCCACAATGCTGTACCTCAATGTTTCTCAATTAGTTGCGACAACTGATAAATTCATTGTCATAACCACTTTGAATGATTGCAGTAACTATTCGCGAGTTGTTTCGATGAAATAATAAGCACAAGCAACCGAATGGTTGAGGCAACTATTCGAATCCTTCGCATTGCAACGAATCGTCTGCTCGTACGACAAATGCCCGTAGTTGTTGTGGCAAGCGCGTCGAGTGGTACGCACCACTACCGGCTTGGTTGCCGGTTCGAACCTGTCGCGCAGTGTAACCGACCGGCGTGAAAAATATTTGTGCGGGCTGATTGTTCAATCGATTTGCGTTCAAAGTACTCGGTAAGTAAACAATTTTACATTACAAGGGGCGGATATATCACTGTAGAAGATATTGAACGTAGTATTGCTCTCCTGTTTAAAGACGATTGTAAACGTGCCGGTATAACCCTACTTTAATACCGCCGTAACCGGTAATGCATCAGAAGTATTTATATGGCGTTCGCGATCAAGTGTAGCCTCGAGTGTCGTCGTATGTATGAATATTCGTATCGTTTTGGTAGCACTTATTTATAATACGATGAAAAGTTGCTTACAACGTATTTTCATTTTAACAGATGAAGCATGGACGAAGTGTCAAGTTTGCTGACCCAGTGGGGATTTAAAGAATTGATCCCTCAATTCAAAGGTATTATTTGATTTTATGTCAACCATAAATAAAGAAATAATTTCCAATTATTTGTGAGCTTTTTTTTGCATGAGAATTCTGTATGTGAATTTGTATGAGAATACCTCCTACGCAAACTCTGCGTAGGAAGCAACTAGCTGTGAATCCCTTGTACTCAAACTCTGCGTAGGAAGCAACTAGCTGTGAATCCCTTCTACGCAAACTCTGCGTAGGAAGCAAATAGCTGTGTGTAGCTGTTACGTCCCGAACTTTTTCGAGATGCGTCTCGAGAACGATCGGGACGTGACGCGCCTGAGCAACAGCGCATCGCTGAGTTACCACCTGGGGTGTCATTCCACACCGCAGCTGCGCTCACGCGATGCGCTGAGCCATTTCCGGCGGAGTAAAATATCCGCCAATGCGCGAAAGTGTTGTGTTTCTGCCGCGCCGAACGATCGCGATCGCCGCGCGTGTCGGAGCTCGGCGCTTTTTCCGCTGATCTCGCGGGACTGATCCCCTCTCGTCTCCCTGAGAACTCGCGAGCTCTCGGAGGGCTGCGAGGGAATCAGTTCCGAATTAACCGCGAATCCGTAAAGATTCTTTTTCGAGCAACTCCGTGTACCCGTGGGCGCACTGGTCAGTAAAACTCGACTTTGAGAAATCGAGCGAGTGTGTTCCGCCGCGCCGTTAATCGAGACGCGTATTCTTAAGGACTTTATCTTCGAAACCGACCAGACCGACTTTCGGTCATTTAACAATTCCTAGAGACTATATGTGACTTAAAGACATTAAGTGGACTAGTGACTAAGTGCAACAGTGGGTGAAACACATTCGTTATTTTTGTTTTGCTGTTACGACCGGACGACTTCCCCGGAATATCATCCACTGTAAGTTGTATGGGTTATGGAGGGATGAGTGAGCGCGTTATGATTTAAAATATTTGTTGGCACTGTAAGCCCATTTTTGTTCCTTCAATAGATTCAACAATAATTGAATAAACTAGAATATATTGTTAACTCAATCTTGTCTACGGATCAGTCTTCCCAACAAAATTACTTCCAGGCATTATTCTTCTTCCAAGGATTCAGGACGCGGGCCCGTACGGGACGTAGCGAGCGGCCCACAATAAAAATAAAAATAACCCTCGCGCCTCACGCGAGGAGTTTGGTACGCGCCGTGAAACGTGCGCTTCACGCACGTAGGCACGTAACATAGCTCCTACGCAAGGTATGCGTAGGAAGCAAATAGCTGTGAATCCCTTCTACGCTAACTGCAAAAGGTAGTTTGCATAGGAGCTACTTTGTACAGGAGCTATTCGCAGTTGTTCGCACATTACTTGCAGAATGTATTTACAGAGCGTTCGCACAGTATTTAGACTACTGATAGATGTTCGCTAACTATTCTAAAAGAATTCTATTCTGCAGAATAAAATTCTCTTTTAATAGTCAGCGAACAAACTGAGATATCTGCAGACAGCAAATAATGTACTCAGTTAATATCTCATGCAAGGAATATATCACTTATCTCCCTTCTTTCATTTTCTAATTTTTCCTTATAATGTTTTTACTGTTTTCAAATCTTCCTAAAAATCTGTATGTTTACTGTCGTTTTGTGTGAATACTTTCTGATTTGTACGACGCAACAGATCAAGAAATCGGTTTGGAAGCTTTGGCGGAAATAACACCGACTGATTTGCTACCGTTTGTTCCAAAATTGGGTCCACGCAAGGTGTTTATGTCACGTTTGGAAAATTGGAAAGACTCCGTAAAACTGTCAGACGTCTCGGTACAACGAATAATAAATAACCATTTTTGGGGGATTGGCGCGCCGCACTGTTGTGACAGACGTGAAAACAGATCGCTCTCATCAAAAACAAAGATATTGCTGATTGCCCGCTTACTAATCCGTACTAAAAGACACCAACGAGGACCAGAAGATTTAAGAGTTATGCCAAAATAATCAACATCGGAATTCTCGAGGTACGCTGGCCAAAAACTCTCTAATTAGTAGTGTTTTCTGCTTATGAGGTTAAACGTAGCGAAGAAGGTAAAGGCCTAAAACGAATCTTCGAGTCAGCAAATGACCACTAGCGACACCTCTCGGAGAGCAGTGCGAACCCTATCGATCCAGATCGATAGTTTACCCTCCGATCAATCAAGGAGCACCGCAAGCCCATCTATCGACGAAGTACTAGCACTGGCCTCTCCGGCGCAACAACCATCGAAGATAAAAGGCCGACCGACCAATCTTCAACTCTTACAACGAGAAAGAAGCAGCTCTGTCGGCTCCATACGGGATTTTATATTTCAAAAACGCAAACGGTCTCAATCACCTGAGAAAACGACGGAGCAAAACACCGACCGAGATCTAAAGGCCTTTAAGTCTGCAAAAACTGTGTGTACTCCAGTCAAAGACACCGATCCTGACAAATTGGATACGCCACCAGCGGAGATCTCCATCTTACCGACAGTACCACCAAATACACCATCAAGCATGGACCAAATACTGGAACAACTGAAAAAGATGAGCGAGGACAACGCAAGGCAGTTTAACAGCATGAGCCAACAACTAAGCCAAGTCAGCCTGAAACATGAAAAAAACTTTGCAGAGATAAAAGACGAGTTAAAAAAAAATAAGGAGGAATTTACAAAGGCGCAAAAAAACCTCGAGACTCGGATTCAGTCGTTGGAAGAAAAAGAAGATGCGAGAGCGGAAATGGTGCAAAACCGCCTTAGCAAACTAGAAGAAGAGAAGGACTCAACACCAAAAAACGACGCCGCAACGAACCGACGAGTCGCCGTTTTAGAAAGAAAAATCGAAACGATGGAAAAAGACGGAATTAGAAACAATATCGTCATAAAAGGAATAATTGCGGATCCGAAAAACGGCAAAGAAACCCTAGACGATTTCCTCACAGCAGAATTTGGCATAGCTGGCAAAATCGTGGATCAACGCCCTATTCCGGTAGGGAAAAACACTATGTATTCCGTCAAACTTGACAGCTGGGAGACCAAAGCTGAAATTTTGAAGAAGAAGAAGCAGCTGCACGGAAGGGAGATCTATATAAACGGGGAACTCACCTACAAGGAGCGTCACATCGGCAAACAACTACGGGACCTCGCCAAGAAATACCGAGAAGAAGGATGCGAAGTGAAAATCGCGTACAAGAAACTCGAGATTAACGGGGTCTGGCATCATTGGGACGATGATGAAAACGCGTTAAAAAAACCAATCTCCAAAAAAACAGACTCTCCGCGATCTACACCGACTGAAGCAGATACACCAACGACTTCAAAAAACTCTTCCTCAAAAAACGACCGAAGAGGCAAGAAATCAAAATAAGCTTTTGGAACGCACACGGATTCTCCAACATCGAACACAATAGAACGCATTACCTACCCGAATTAATCAACGAAGGAAGAATTGACGCCGCACTACAAGCGCATATCACCTCTGGGAACCCAAAAACCCTTAAGAAAATGTTTAATTACGTAAGCCGAAGCCTAATGTTAAGAGCGTTCTCACTGTTTGTATAAACTGTATAATAACGTCGCTAACCCCCTTGCTATAGGAGTAACATGTACACCTGTTGAAGCAATAAAAACATACATACATACATACATACAAATAACCATTTTTCGGTCATACGGTGTTGGAATAACTATGTGCTTGCTAGAGGTTATTATGGGGTTTTCTCATTATGTAGCAATGAATCTTCTGTAAATAGCGAAGTTCTACAACCATTTTTACTGATTGGTGGAATTAGAATAAGGAAATAACAAATTCTTAACCGCTATACGCGACTATGTATTTATGTACATATTTTTTTATATTTTGGAGAACATATATTTTAATGTGAAATTAATTAACGATACTACGGATTAGCAGGTAAACGCAATCGTCGCGCTACACGAGTCGAATGAAGATTGCGAGTTTCTCGTTCAAGACCTGGATGCAGTTTTAATGCAAAGCGTTTCTGCTTCTTCGTCGCAGTCGCTTCAAGCAGTTTCAGCAAAAGAATTCGGAACGCAGTCCAAACGATCGCCGCAGCAAACGTTCGAGGAGCTGTTGCCCACTGAGTTCCCGGCATTATCCGAACAAACCAAGTGTGACCGAAGTGTTTCAAACGTGAGTGTCTTCGATATCAATCCAGAAAAAAGATTTAGTAAAATAATTAAAATGTTTATCACTTTTTAAAAATAATAAAATAATTTCGTATAAACAATTAAAAACCGCCTTTGAAGCGGTTTACAAAGATAAAACGAAATAAGTAAGCTGCTTGAAATTATACTTTTCATTGTCGCAGTTTTGAAAACTAACAGCACAAAAACATTTTACTTTACTCGGTGGTGTAATGGACATATCACATGGTCCATTTCACACCTTTTAAAGTAAAATTTCGTACAATACTCGACGAAAAACCTTTTTCCCCCACTGCGGTGATTGCAACACTTGCCTTCGGATCGTGCTGCAAACTCACCCGTGAGAAAAAGCTTTTCCGCCGTCGTATAGTAATATACTATTTTTTAATAATAAACGAATTACTATTTTTCGATCAATAAAACATCGTAAATTGCACTTCGAATTTTACATAATTTACTGGGTCGGTCGTTAGAATCCAGAAAAAACGGGAGCGTAGAAAATTAATAATAAAGCTGCAATGAAAATTACTAACTCTAGCATCGATATTTTCCGCGTGTTGATATGAATCCGAGTTCCGTCGAGTTTCTGTATTGTACTTTCTTTCATTCACAGTCTATCTCAGAATATTTAAAAGACGATATCGAAGCTCTCGTTATCCAAACGCGATATGACGCGGGAAAGTTCGACGACAAAGATCGGCAAAACCTTAGCCGAATCATCATCTACAAGGAGATGAAAGGCAACCCTCTCAAAGAGTAAGAAGATTTTCTATCATTTACGTAGATACGACAAATGCAGATGAATCACGTTTCCTTTTTTTATTTAGAGCGGTTTTAAAAATGTCCGAAGACATTTAGTTTTTGTATTTTCCTGTTTGTTAAAAAATGTTTTCATAATTAAAGAGACGTTCATTAAATTGAACGAAAATGAAAAAAAATCAACATTATAAGAGATAGTATTTTATACAAAAGTGAATTAGTAGGACACAAATATTTATTTCATTTTTGAAGTGATTTTGTACTGTAACACGGGAAAATCCCGCGCCTTCAAACCAACGCCCAGCTCAGCCGCTCGACGACTCCACGACCGATCCGCAGGGCCATAATTTATTAAATATTTATTTTTCCTAATATTCTATTTCATTTTCCCGCTTATTCACGTCATTTCGTCGGGAATTGACGCCGTCGCTGGGGTGAACCCGTACCGACGAGTCTGCGCGGGAGGGAGAACAACGTTGGAACGCCGCAGCAGCCTTGTCGCTACGTCCCTGAACGCTCGGCGTAAGTCGGACTTCCCGCCGCCGCCGCCGCCGCCGCCGAGAGAAGCGGAATCGTCCATATTTCGCGCCACTAACCCCAACTGTGGCGCGAGCGATCTTCGTCGCCGAGATCGGACGGCTGCCCGGCAGGGCAGAGTTGGCCGCCTGCTTGCCGGACAGCGTAATTAGGCGGAGAGGGGATTATTCGCCCCGTGCGTGCGTGCGAGCGAGACCTCGGGGCACTTCCCGAGGAATCGTCGAGCGACGAGCTGGAGCGAGCACGCGTGAAGCCCGAGCGTAGCGACAGGAGCCCGAAATTGGACCAACGACAGCGATTTTCCGCCGAACATCCCGCGGACGTTGGACTCGACGCCGGAAGATTTTGTAGCGACGGGTGAGCCCCGCCGCGTGGCGTCACGTTAATATTTATTTGTTTGTCGTCCCTTTTCCGGTCCTTCTGACCAACCGCCACCGCGGGTCTTGCAAAGCCCGCGGTAAATAATAATATAAAAACGGAGCGAAGGTACGCGACGGCCGTGTCGACAGGTCTCTCGCACGTCGTCCGCCGCGCTGAAACCCTCGCGCCCGGGCGCCGATTTCCGCATCCCGCCCACGAGGTTCGGGGTGGGAAAATTAGACAGCCGGGACAGCGCGAGACACGCCGGGAGAGGCCTGCGCGACCGGGCGGTCCTGCGGTAAATTGAGCGCGTGAAAACGACCACGCGAACGGTCGTACGGTCGCGGGAAGTCGCCCGTCTCGGCTGGTATATTTTGTTACCGGTCGGGACGTAAAACAGTAGAATCGGTGTGCGAGAACGGGGACGATGCGCCTTTATATTTTTCTGTTCAATGTCCCATCTGTTCGTTTCACTTGTCCGTTTTTCGCGATCGTCTCCCGTTCCGCTGCGAGTGTGAGCGTGTGAGTGTGTGTGTGTGGCGAGGGCCGCGGCGTGCGCGGTGACTCGCGACCTTGCGAGGTCCGGCGTGTTTGACGCCGAGCGACGGACACGGGAACTAATTTATATTTTGTTCAACCACATGCAGTTGCGGGAATCCTAATTTAATTGATCTTCTTTGTTTGTTAATGTCTTAAATAAATTGCATTGTTAATTCCCGCAAATTTGAATCCTAAGTGAATTATTATTTATTATTTGACCATCCCGAGATCGCCGACTCATGAATCCCGCCACTCTACAATCTTGACGGCTGCGGCTAGTCTGGCAAACGCAGCTTGGTCCGTCAATAACGCGAGTTCTTCCCGGCGCGAAAGCGCCTGGCGCCCATGGGAAAATAAAGGGAAGGGCTCGTCGGACTTTAGCTTTGTAGAGCTTGTTTTTTTATTACTTGGGAAAAGCTACTACAGTACTTTTTCAAGATAGTAAAAATATTCGGTGAATTCCATTAAAAATATAGATAAAACTTTAAAACCGTCCCATTATATTTTTGCCAAAAAACCGACGGAGTAATATTATGTGAAAGTAAATAAATCGTAATTCCAGAATATCACCGCAACGTTTGACGGAGATAGCTGCGGAGATTTGCGAAATTTTCGTGGGTGACGAGAAGGTACACGAAAAAGTTAACCGTCATTTTAGCGGTAAAACAGTGATTCCGCTTTTCATATACTTTGACGATTTCGAAGTCAACAACCCTCTTGGCAGTCATAAGGGAATTCAAAAACTAGGAGGGGTTTACTGCACAATCCCGTGCTTACCTCCAGAATTTTGCTCTACTATCGACAATATCTTTATGACGTTGTTGTTTCACGCTAGTGACCGTAAATCGTTCGGGAATGATAGTATTTTCAGAATTCTCTTTGACCATTTAAATGATCTCCAAGAAAATGGAATCAATTTCACGCACGAGGGAATAGTAAAGACAGTTTACTTTTCACTGGGACTGGTCACTGGAGACAATTTGGGACTCAACTCGGCATTCGATCTTGTTGAAAGTTTTAGGGGTTCTCATTTTTGTCGCATGTGCAATATTAGCGGTAAGGAAACAAATATTGATTGCGTCGAAAGAGTAGACCGTTTAAGGCGGTCGACCGAATACGAGAACGATCTTCAGATGGGCGAGAGTGTAAGTGGCATAAAAAAACGATCAATCTGGAACGAGCTGAAGTATTTTCATATCTATGATAATTATTATATGGATCCTCTTCATGACTTGGCTGAAGGTGCACTCAAATACGGAATCGCACATGTTTTGCATTATTACGTGTTTGATGCAGAGAAGAAAATTGATTTGGAAATTGTTAACGATCGGCTGCGCACGTTTAATTACACCGCCAGCAACATCACGAATAAACCTCCCCTCATAAGGTGGAACGATGTAAAAGATCGAAAGTTGGCCATGTCAGGGAGCGAAATGATTAACTTTGCGAACATCTTTCCTCTGCTCGTTGGTGATCTCATAGAATTAGATAGAGTGTGGGACTATGTTATTGTACTGCGAAATATTCTTTTCATTGTAGCTGCAAGGAATATACAAGTCGAATGTGCCGCACTTCTTAACAGTTATGTGAGGGAACATCATACGCTGTATAAAGAGCTTTTCAAAGACACTCTTAAAGCAAAGCTACACAACATGGTTCACTATGCGAGAGTCATGACGATGTCGGGACCGGTGGGTGCTCTAAGTACCATGCGGAACGAATCGAAAAATCGTCAATTTAAACAGAGCGCTAATGCTACGTACTCGAGGCGAAATATAACGTATTCGCTTGCAATGAAAGAGGCTTTCAAATTGTGCCACAGAAAATTGTGTCGAAAAGGGTTTGTATCCAAATTTGAAATAGGTCCGGGCAGTATAGTCGAAAATCCACATGAGCTAAACGAATGCGGTCGTTTACCGTGTCCAGATTTTGAAACAAATGTACTTCAAGTGCCATGGATCAATTTCAAAGGAATCGTATACCGAATCGGTACTTGTTTGGTACTGGATTTAGATGGCAACGACATACCTGTTTTCGGCCAGATCGAAAACATTTTCACTAATGATAGCGGTAAGGTAATGTTTTCTTGTAAAAGATTCATTAACATACAATTCGACGAAAGGTTCCAGGCTTGGGAAGTATGTATAACCGAAGTTAGCGAGTGACAAGCATCAGTATCGTTGCTTACTCCATTTGTATGTGTACAATACATGATAGGCAGTGGACAAAGGTTCGTCACTGCGAAACATTCGCTGTGAGTCGGCGCAATTTTTAATAAAAAATACACTACGTGGCAATTTGTTGTGTTATTCCATTACAATGTATTTATTTCTTCTCCTCCTCCTTCTCCTCTAGCTATAGTATATAGTAGTAGTAAGGAACAGGTATAGGGAGACGACAGTTCCCCCTCCCTTCCCCCTTGTCGCTTGGAGGGGGAAAGAGTGGGGGTAAATTCCCTAGGCTGTGATTGGTCTAAAAACCCCACTCCCCCACCCCCCACTTTTTTCCCTATAAAGTAAATAGTAGTGGGAGGCTAATTAGCATAATTCCCTGAGTTCTGATTGGTCTAAAAAAATCCCCTCTCCTCCCCCACTCCTTCGGTAAAATTTTCCCTGTAATGTTTGAGAGGAGTGGGATTAATTTGCATAATTCCCGGAGCTCTGATTGGTCGGAAAAAACCCCCTCTCTTCTCCCACTCCGTCGGGAAAATTTTCCCTGTAATGTCTGAGCGGCGTGGGGGACTGATTAGCATAATTCCCCCGAGCGTGGCTGCTAGGCCCCCTCTCCCCACCCCGTCCCACTCTGAATTTTCCCTGTGTCGTCTTCTTCGAGCGCCGCGGTGGAAGTGGGGAGCGTTCGTCACGGGTCTTGAGTCCCTGAGCTCTGGCGCCCCCCTCTCCTCCGCCGCCGCACTCCGAATTTTCTCTGCGTCGCGACCGTGCGCGCGCCCGAGCCCACGCGTCTTGGCGGTGAGTGGGGGCGTCTGGCGTGGGCCTTGATTCCCCGTGCGCTGGTTGGCTGTTAAGGTAGTTCATGCGCTTCACACTAGTCAAATCAGTGCTAAATTTTCAAAAGCGTTTTTACAATGCCTGGTTGTTTAATAAATTGTTCCGAGGTGTTACTGACGTAGTAGCATGAGTTCTTAATAGACAAATACATCCGCATCCGTGATTCGAATAAAAAATCAACTGATATATGCAAATTCCCGATGTCATGATTTTCCGCGCAGTTTTTTAAAAGAATAAACCGTAATAATAGTTATATTACGACGAGCAATAGCTCATTTTTATCATTGGAAGATGCTCCATCGATTGACCGTTCAGATTTTTGATAGTATCAGTAGTTTAAAAGATACAACCGTTTGATTATCCTATCCTAACCTAAAAGGCGACATACAAATCGCTGTATCTTTTGAATTACTGATGTTATAAAAAATCCGAACGGTCATTCGATCAAGCATCTCGCAATGATAAAAATGAGATATTGCTCGTCGTAATGGAACTATTATTACGGTTTATTCTTTGAAAAAACTGCACGAAAAATCATGACATCGGGAATTTGCATATATCAGTTGATTTTCTATTCAAATCCCGGCTGTGAATGTATTTGTCTATTAAGAACTAATGCTACTACGTCAGTAACACCTCGGAACAATTTATTAAATAACCAGGAATTGTAAAAACGCTTTTGAAAATTTAGCACTGATTTGACTAGTGTGAAGCGCATGAGCCACCTTAAGCCCGTGGAGGTGATTTCCCGCGCGCTGATTGGCCGGTTGAGATTTTGTCCACCGCGTCAGATTTTCGAGGTAAAATTGAGCGCGATCGTGCAGCAGCAGCCGTCGGTATTATAGATTTTTAGCCTACGATCGGTAAATCGCGATTTTCGATGGTAAGTTTTCCAGGTGGGTAAGTATTACAAATGGTGAAACAGAATTTTCCTGCCGGTTTTCGCTGGGCGGATGATGGTAATGTTTTTCGGGAAGGTAAGTCGTAAAATAAAATAAGATTTTCACATAAGTAATTTTATTAGACCGTTGTACACGAAGACAGAGAAGTTTACAGATACACGATTGTTACGAAAAGAGCCAAAGTATTAAAATTAAAGTACATCTTATAGGTAATTACAATATTATACGATGATGATGATTATGACTGCCGTCGTTACATGATGCAAATGAGAAATTATATAGATTGTCGCGGGGGCTTCGCTTATAAACAGACACAGAACACTCATATTTACAGGGTTTGTCATTATCGGGTTGTCTCCTGATTTTTCACCGTAAGTACTTTCCGCAGCTCGTGTGTGATAAACGCGGTGCACAATACGGTGAGCTCGAGGAAGACGATGCCGAACGTGAGTTCGACAAATTCAGCATCCATTCGGTGCTGTACGGCGTCTTTCAAAGATTTGAAATTATTTTTTATCAATTCTTTGACGCGCTGTTCGTTGATTTTTTCTTGTGTTTCGTTAGCCGGAATATGCAGCAGTAATTCGGAGCAAAGTACTTCGGCGCACTTCTGAACATGTGTCGTGTTCCTTTGAAGTCGTCTGAAGCGCTCGTCGGTGCACACCATTATCTGCAGCAGCCCGTCGTACGATGGTTTTTGCATCACAACAGCGGGTGAATAATTCTTGCGTTTCTTCTTCGCTGGTTGCTCGGCTTCCAGCTGACTCTCGGTCACCTCATCAGCGGGTGTTTCTTCAACACGGCGATCAAACACTATAGATTTCGACCCATAGCTAGTGGTGAAGAGAATCTCGCAGTCGGCGATGTATATCGGCGCTGGAGTGCGCCAGCCCGATCCCCAGGCGATCTTTTGCCCATCGGTAAAATACTTCGATAAATCGGGAAGATGCGCTTGCATAGAGACCAATCCTTAGCCTCGAAAACAATACCACCAGTCGTGTTATTGTTCTGCAGTTTTACGACCGGGTGTATACTTCCATCGGCTCGAGGTTGTAGACCGACGCTCACCCTCTTCGTCTCGGACTGGTTAAGTCCGTACGTAGTCCCGAGAATTAGGGGTCCTTCGAGGCGTTTCTTTTCGATGTCCGACAACACGCGGTACATGGTTGAAGGCTGCAGATCGCTGACGCGCTGATCTTCGGATGTGATAGCCTGACTCATGTTGAACAATAGGCCGTGCGATGAAGCGTCGAGGATAAAAGGTTGCGTAATATCACGTAAACGGTCTTTAGTGAAGTCACGGGCCCGACTGCCGATTTCTAGTACTGTAGGGGTGCTTATATATACGCTTCACGGTGGCCCAGACCCGCGACCCTCGAAATATCACACGTGTTGTCAAAAGGTGGTGGTGGTGGGGTGAAACCGGTTAACTGTACGTCTACAGCGCCGAATTCGCCGGATGTGTGTGTGTGTGTGTGTGTGTAAGAAGCGGTAGATTGCTTGTTAACAGATATTTCAGGGTGGTCCGGTGGGTGTGTGTGTGTATGTGTGACACCTGTTAAGATTTTCCTTCTTAGTCGTAGGAATTTCGAACGGTGGAAAATCGTTGTCTGTCGATCGGCGCGATAGATATCATTTTCTGTCGCGCTGAGACAGTGGTGTATTGCCCCGTAGACCTGCTGTTGTATAAATTAAAGATAAAATCGTTTTGGTCCAGAGGTAATAAAGATTGTAATATATGGGTATCGTTGTGAAACACCTTTACGGTGGTCTGTTTAAGGGGTGATGGTGTCGCTAACCGGCTGTCGCGGGCCGTGTCATTGTCTATGTCGAGGTGCCGGTGTTTTCCACGGCTACCTGTATAGACGGTCGGGTGGCGAAGGGATTTTCGGCGTGTAGTACGAGGGTGACCATAAGGGAAGTATCGATGGCCAGGTCGAGGGTCACTGTCGATCTTTTTAGGAGATCTCCGCTAGATGTGGCATTGTTTTTATGCTTATTGGGCGTGCAACGCCATGGTCATCACGGTGTTTTGCTGACCGTCAGTCTCGCCGATTCCGATGCGTCAAAAGATCCTTCAATAGCATTGGCTTACAACTTTGACCAGTGTTTGCACGCCAAAGACAGTTCCAGCCTCCCTCCACCTCATTGTGGGGGTTAAATCTTTTTGTGGTGGGTGTGGTTAAAATTATATGGAATTTGGAAAGCTAGACTTTGTTTATTCTGTCTTCGGAAGTCACTAGTGACACTTCACCGCTCCACGTGCTCACCGCTGTTCGTCTTGATTCGTTCAGTGTGTCGAAGTGTCTGTCTTTGCAGAATTCGCGTATTACCACGGCTTCGTCAAAACTCCCGTGTGTGTGTCGGTGTCTGTGGTGCCTATAGCGACAACAGCGAGCTTTGTGTTTTTGTTTTGTTTCGTGTGTGTGTGCGTGTAAGCCGAAAAAAATAAAAATGCAGTGTGAGCGCGCGCGTAACCTAATTAAGGCCATCCTTAAAACGGTTAGTTTAGTGAAAATTCGCAGTGCTGTGATTGCACGTCGGTGCACTATGCGCTGGGCTACGGCTCTACGCGCCATGAACCTTAAAGATGCACAGCATCAATTGAAGGGAGTGCTTCGTCGATTGCCCTTAAGGGTTATCGCTCGAGCATACGAGCATAAAGCCTTCGAAGCGTCGGCATACGCTATTGCTATAGCGTGTGACATTGTGCGTGAACGCAATATGGAAGGATTGCCAATCGCCAGAGCGCTGATGAGCTGCGAGTTCAACGCTCGGCAGTCTCTTTACTCTCCTGCGTACGAGTTCTCGGAGGCCGAGGAGGAGAAAGAGGAGGACAATGAGAGCGACGGCCGCGAGGACAACGACACAGACAACGAGAACGAGGATAGCGACGATGTCGCGGAGAGTATGGCGGTCGACGTCGCACCCGCGGCTGTGTTGGAGGGCCCCGCGTCTGACGAGCCGGTGCACGTTGAGGCCGTCGTGCGCATCGACGAGGATGCTCCGGTCCACAGAGGGCTCGTCGTGGCGATCAGGGGCGGCCCAGCTTTTGATAGCCCTGCATCGCCTGATCCCGAGCCGATCGAGATCGACGATGAGCCGCCGAGGGACCGTGAACATCATCAAGTCCATCTACAATTTGACGCTGAGAACCCGGACGGTATCTGGGTGCAGGACGAAATCGACACCGACACCGACTTCGATGTGACACAGACGTTCGTCGATTCGGGGATCGAGAGCGCGGATGTCACCGACGAAATCGTCGACGTCGATGACGAGGAACAGCGTGTCCCGGGTGACCATCAGCTCATCGTCCCGGAACCATTGGTGATTCACCAGATGGTCCCACACGCACACGCCGAGGTCGTTGTGTCCGCGCCAAGGGACGAGCATAGGGTTCCGTCGCTGCGGCTGGCTCTGCGATGGACTCGGCGGTCGTGCAGTGCGTGCCCACCGTGGACGACAACGACGACGACGACGACGACAACACGACGGAGTTCAGCGGTCGGTCCTCCAACCCCGAAAACGAGGACGACGGCGACGACGACGACGACGACGACGACGACGACGGCGGCGAGGGAAGCTCGGACAACAATAGGCGAATGGATTACCTGCCTCAAGAACAGCCGAGTCGCGAACAACGTAAGTTTTTTATTTTCATACATAATAAATATATGTATATATATATATATATATATATATATATATATATATATATAATATATATATATATATATCGCAATCGTTTGTTAAACCGAGTCGCTCTGCCTAATATATATATATATATATATATTAGGCAGAGCGACTCGGTTTAACAAACGATTGCGTTAAACCGTAGGTGTTCTGTCGTGGATTGAGAGTCAGGGTGACGCTGTCGAACACCAGCAGCAGCAGCAGCAGCAGCAACAACAAGAACAACGGCAAGGGGGTGGAGATCGCAACGTGGATGACCAGTTGGTAATTAACTTGGTCGTGTCTCACCATCTAGACAATCCCGTTATAGCCGCTCCAAACAACCCCGAAAACCCTGACTCCCCCGCAGAATCCGTCGACGATGAGAGCGAGCGTAGAAGCATCGACGAGTCTGTAGATCTCGTACCCGACTGGCGACCGTACATGGTCTATGATCGCTTAGTCTGGTACGATTCCTACGGACAAGTCGGCGAGGAGTCCGATTCGTACGACGAGGACGACGACCTCGTCGCTTTACGTTTCACCGAATCGATCCGCGGAGGGATTTCAGAGGAGTAAATTTTTATAATTTTGAATAGGCACGGTTCCCTCGAGTAGCTGTGGAGCAGCAGCAGCAGGCACCGGAGGGTCATGTGCAGCGGGAAACTCTTCACCTGTACTCACTCATTCGACAGCTTCAACGGGGACCTCAATAGAGTCGTGGGTCGCCGAGGCAGAAGAAGCAGTTCGCCAACTGGTGAGCGACCGGCGAAATTTTCAGATCGGCGGAGGCTACGCGAGGCCTCGTAATTTAGATATAGGAAATGCGTGCGATAGCGACGACAACGACGGCGACGACGACGACGCGATGGTAGTTGATCAACCGATCGGTCGAGAAAATGAGCGTACCGTGGACGATAACGAGGATGTCGCGGCCGTTGGAGTTAGGTTTAAAATTCTAGGTGAGCCCAGAGTTTGTGTTACGCCGCGGTTCAAAACGACGTGCGTTCAAACGGACGTAGCGCTGGCTTCACCACCGAACGGTTTTAATCCTGTCTCGTGGATCCAAAACGCAATTCGTGATATACACGCGCACTTTATTTCGGGTCGCTCGCCAGACGATATGATCGGTATAGGGTTCGTGGCTGAAGGTATGACCGAGGGTACCGCGGGACTGTCGCTGAGGCCGATATGGCGTTTCGAATACCAGCAATTATGGGATCTGCTTTGTAGCGTCAATCAAAGCGCGAGAATCCTATCGGTGTGCGATACACTTGTGTTCACGGTGACGTACGTTGATATGGTTTCAGGCGCTGGTAGTTTGGAGGAAAAATTGCAGAAGACGCGTTCGGTTCTGCTAATCGACAACACCGACAATTTGTGTTTTCCTCGCTCGATCGTCGTGGCTCTTGCGAATTCTCGATGCAAACGAGAACGCACGACTGAGGCTAAGACTTTTTATGAACGAATGCGTCATAAAAAATCGAAGCTTCAGCGAGTCGAGGCAAACAAACTTGTCAGTGAGACTGGTGTAGTAATCCCCGCGGAGGGTTGCGGGCTACCTGAGATCGAGATGTTTTAGCGGCACTTTATGGCGACGCACGTCGCTATAGTAGTGTACGACTGGACATCTCTGGGTAGCGGAGCAGAGCCGATTTTCGACGGACAAACGCGTTTCCAAAACACACAGGCGCGTACGATTTTGTATATCGCTTATTTTAACGAGGAGCAGCACTACAGTCCGATAACGAATTTGATGGCTGCCGGTGGTGCGAGGAATTATTGTATTCCCTGTAATTCCTCGTACAATCATTTGTATCAGCACAAATGTAGAAGCTCGTGCCCGCGCTGCTACTCGTCGCCACCGTGTGCCGTCGCCTCTACAGACGAGACCGAAGGCAGCGACAACGGCGGCGGCGACGAGTGGGAGTGCGAAGATTGTAATAGATTTTTTCACAGTGCTGTGTGTTTTGCAAATCATTTGAAGCCGCGCGAAAGTCGGCTAAAAACGCCGCACCTCGAGCGGAAATCAATATGTCAATCGATGCGTTTTTGCAAAAAATGCTCCAGGCTGGTTGACACGTCAAGGCGAGCCCACGATTGCGGTAAATCGTTCTGTCAGCTCTGCCGTAGTCTACACGGTTACAACGAGCAGTGCTACATGCAGCCTCTAGCCCCTCGGCAAGACACATCAGACGCGAAGCCACGAACGCTGTTCATCTTTTACGATTTCGAGACACGCCAGGACGAGTCGTACAGTGCAGCACCGGGTGATGAGAGGCGTGAGCATGTTGCTACGCTCTGTGTTGCACAGCAGCTCTGTGAAGTGTGTCTCGAGAGCGTGGAGGATGTAGGGTTTGCTGACACCTGCGAATGGTGTGGTGTTCGAAAACACATTTTTCGAAGATCACACGTTGAGGAGTTGATAAATCTTGCCGTACGTCGTTCGACAGCGTTTCGAAAGATTGTGTGCATCGCGCATAACGCGAAGGGCTTCGACGCGCAATTCATACTGCGTCATGTAGTCGAGAATTGCAGTGATCTCGGGCTCCCGCAATTAATTCTTACGGGAAACTCAATTATTTCCATGCGGCTCGGGCGCACTGTCTTTATAGACAGCTTAAATTATTTCCACATGCGTCTGAGTGCTCTTCCGCAAGCTTTTGGGTTCGCGGATAAAATGGGTAAGGGTTACTTCCCTCACCTATTCAATACGCGGGACAACCAGGACTACCGAGGCGCGCTACCTGCCTCGGAGTTCTACTCGCCCGACACGATGAGTCCGGTTGAGCGAGAGGAATTTTACGCGTGGTATACAGCGAGAGCCGAGACCGAGGCGGATTTCGATTTTCAGTCGGAAATCACGAAATATTGCTCGCTTGATGTAGATATTCTGCGGCGCGCCTGCAAAGAATTTCGACGAATATTCATCGAAGCGGGCAATGTTTGTCCATTTACCGAGGCGGCGACAATTGCATCGGCTTGCTCGAAAGTATATCGGCGTAATTACCTCAAACCCAAAACAATCGGGCTCATTCCGAACGGCGGGTATAGGCTCGCGGAACAGCACTCAAGGGAGGCCAACGCGTGGCTTCTCTGGGTCGAAAATTGTCTGGGGCACGAGATCATTCACGCCTCTCGAGATCGAGAATTCCGGCTACCTGAAGGCCCGCTCGTTGACGGCTTCCTGCAGCTTGATGAGGATCGCTTTGTGTTTCAATTTCACGGGTGCTACTGGCATGGCTGTCCTCGCTGTTTTCCCGACAATCGCACGCAAAAGTCACGTGCCACTGTCGAGACATACGAGGCCCGCTATGAGCGAACCCTTGCAAGCGACGCAAAGATTCGATCATCAGGTTATCAGCTTGAAACGATGTGGGAGTGTGAATTCGCGGAGATGCGTCGGTCGAATCCGGCAATAAACGCGTATCTTCATAACCACCCTCGCTTGCAATCCGAGACATTGAACCCTCGCGATGGATTTTACGGTGGTCGTACAGGTAATACTGTCACCGTGTACGATGTGGCACCAAACGAGAAAATCAACTACATCGATATTTGCTCGTTATATCCATATATTTCAAAGGTTGGCCGCTTCCCGAGAGGTCACCCTAAGATATACGTGGACACCGAGTGCGATCGTTTGTTGAATGGCTCGTTTGACGCCTTGGGTACAACGGTCAATGGGATGATCAGGTGTACAGTGTTACCGCCTCGGGATTTCTTCCACCCTGTGTTACCTGTCCGCATGCACGGCAAGCTGTTGTTTCCTCTGTGCCGTACCTGCACCGAGGAAAGAGCGCAGATAGAGTGCTCTCACGAGGACCCGGCTGCCCGTGTGTTTACAGGTACATGGGTCGTGGACGAGGTTAAAAAGGCAATTGAGATGGGGTACAGCGTGAAGAAAATCTCAATTATCTGGGCGTACGAGATGACGCAATACGATCCTGTAACACGCGACGGAGGGCTCTTTATCGAGTATATCAACAGCTTTTTAAGGATCAAGCAGGAGGCTAGCGGCTGGCCCGCAGAATGTACGGATTCGGAATCCAAAGCGCGCTACATCGAGGAGTACGAGCGTGCCGAGGGTATTCGGCTAGATGGCGAAAAAATAGAGAAGAATCCGGGACTGCGGGCCGTGGCAAAACTCTGTCTAAACTCCTTTTGGGGTAAATTCGGACAGAGATCAAATCTGACGCAAACAACGGTCGTCAATAGTCGCGAAAAGGTGTTGCTGCTTCTCAGTGACAACGACAAAGAAGTACACCGTTTATTGCCGGTGAACGATCAAGTGATGTACGCGAATTGGTCGTGTATCGACGAGGCCGTGGGTCCATCGGCGCAAACCAGCGTAGTTATCGCGGCGTACACTACGGCTCAGGCTCGGCTGAAGCTTTATTCCTATCTCGAACGGTTGGGACGCCGAGTTTTGTATTACGACACAGACTCGGTGATTTTCGTCAGCACCGGTGAAGAAGGTGAATGGGTGCCACCGCTCGGAAACCTTCTCGGGGACATGACCAGCGAGCTAAAGGAACCAAGCGACTATATCAAGTCGTTTGTATCTGGAGGCCCGAAGTTCTACGGTTATGAAGTCGTAAACGAGGCCGACCCCGAGAAGGTTATAAAAACCGAGTGCAAGGTGAAGGACTTGTCTTTAAATTATCAAAATTCGAAAAAAATAAATTTCCACTCGATTCGTGAGATGATCGAATCTGATTTGCCGGAGGAAAATCGGGAGGCGATAAAAATCAAATTCAGCTCAATTCAAAGAACAGCACTTCATCATGTGATAACCCGCAAAGAGTCGAAAACCTGTCGGGTTGTGTGTCGTAAGCGGCGTCACGTCACACACACATTATCTCTGCCGTTCGGTTACAAAACGCCGTAGAAGTTTTTAAACTACACCGCGTCACTACCGCCGTCGTCGTCGTCGTCCTCGTCGTTGTCGTCGCTTGATTTAACTATTAAGTTAATTTTAAGTTAAATATTAATCTTTTCATTCCTGTGTTGTGTGGTGTGTGTGTGTGTGTGTGTGTGTGTGTGTGCGTGCGTGCGTGCGTGCGTGCGTGCGTGCGTGCGTGCGTGCGTGCGTGCGTGCGTGCGTGCGTGCGTGCGTGCGTGCGTGCGTGCGTGCGTGCGTGCGTGCGTGCGTGCGTGCGTGCGTGCGTGCGTGCGTGCGTGCGTGCGTGCGTGCGTGCGTGCGTGCGTGCGTGCGTGCGTGCGTGCGTGCGTGCGTGCGTGCGTGCGTGCGTGCGTGCGTGTGTGTGCAAATGAGCAAATATTGTTAGTGTATGTGTGTATGTGTGTGTCTGTGTTTAGTAATAAGGCAAATTTGAAAACCACAAAATTATAAAATGTTTAGAATTTATTTTTGGTTGTATTTTCTATATTGTTAAAAATTCGATGTATACGCGTGTTAGATTTAATTTTTATACAGATTATTTTCTATATATATATATCACCGTTCGGAAATTCGAAAAATGAAAAATGTTAAAAATAGTTCCGTTTCACATGTTTATTTAAATAAAAAACAGACATTTTTTTACATCCAACATATTTTCTCAACTTTTCCTCGATCACCACTACCATCACCAGTATGAAAAAAAAACGTTACGACTAATAAAAAACATAAAACCTATTTTACATGTGTCCTTGGTGTACGATTTACTCTCTCTCCTAACCCAGCGTATAAAAATATATCGCGGCTGCGCAACAGCGAGACCGCAGCGATAGCGGTAGCAGCAGCAGCAGCAACAGCAGCAGCAGCAGCAGAGTAGCACCATCCAGAGGGAACCGGGCGTGAGAGAGAGAGAGCGTGAGCGAGAGCAAGAGGTGGGTATGCGTGAGCGCGTGGGGGACCCGCGTATAAAAGCTGATCGCCACGGTCGCTCGCTCATAAGGCTTATTGGAGCGATCGTGGGCCCCGCGTCCGCTATATAAGCTAGACCACCGCGCCCGGCCGCGCACACGGCGTATAAGCTTATAACGACGTGTGTCCGTCGCGCCGCCGCCGCCGCCGAGGAACAGCTTGTCGTTAGGGGCCCCAAGAGATGCAGTGTAGCAGGCAATAGTGATCGTCTGTCGGTAAATCGCACGCGCGCGCTCGATCGATCGATCGTCGAAAATGGACGTTCGTTGGAAACATCCATGGACTTCGTTAATCTGTGGCCCAACCGGTTGTGGTAAAACAGTTTTCGTTCGACGATTTCTACGTAACCTCGAGGCAATGAGTGACACCCGTTTTGCGCGTATTCTTTTTTATTACGGGGATAATCTTGACCGTGACACCGAGGCATTGTTTAATAGAGGCTCTGCGGCGACCACACCGAAAATCGAATTTCACGAGGGGTTACCGCAACCGGAGGATTATTCTCATGACAATGACGCCGCGAAGCTAGTCATTATCGACGATTTGATGCGTGAGTCATCAAACAACACAATCGTCGATTTATTCACAAAAGGCAGTCATCATAAAAATATCAGTGTTATTTTTATAACACAGAATATTTTCCATCAAGGCCACGGACAACGAGATATTTCGCTAAACGCGAATTATATAGTTATTTTTAAAAATCCCCGAGATCGTGCACAAATACAGCATCTCGCGCGACAAGTTTATCCCGAAGATCCACGATTTCTCTCGGAGGCGTATCATGACGCAACAGCGCAACCGCACGGCTACCTTCTTCTCGATCTGAAGCAGTCGACACCGGATATTTGCCGTTGCCGTACGACAATATTTCCCGACGACGCGCAAATGCAAGTATACGTGCCGAAAAATAAACGATCACGCAGATGACGACGCGTTATTGACGGCGTATTTAGAGCTTTGCGGTTATGTCTATTGTGGTAGTAGCTCGATCGTCGGCAATGCGCAAACATCGTGCAGACAACATGGCGAGGCAGCAGCAGAAGCATCGAGCGATGGTAAAGAAGCGCGGTGGAAATCGGCAGTGGCCTGCACGGCTGCCGATCGGTCAACGCCACGCGGCCCTACTCAACGCTCTATGCCATGCGAATAGAGCACAACAAAAAGCCCTACTACGCACGTCCGATGAATTGCTAGTCAAGTGTATTTGTGAATGCACGTTAAACGTACTACATGGTGTGGTGGAGCTGAAACCAGCGGCAAAAAAACGTTTGGGACGATTTAAACATGTGTTGCGACAACTAGCGCCACCACTACGACACGTGGACTCCCGACGACGAAACAGGGAAAATCAGAATGGTGGCGGAAAAAGACGCGTAGATGGCGTTAGTGGCGCTCGTAAACGACGAAGATTTAACTGGCGCTTGAAAAAACGTATTATGATGCAAAAAGGATGTGGCGCATTTTTGCCCCTTTTATTAGCACCCATTATCACGGGCCTGTTTAGTAGACATTTTGGCGGCAACGGTGGTGGTGGTTGAAGTGGCTTAAAAATTAACAATGGAACACGCAAAGAAAATGGTTTTAGTACCGGCGGAGGAGGTGGTGGTGGCGCCGCCGACAGCGGTGATCGAGCCAATGATCGGTGGTGGCGGCGGCGGCGTTCAAAAATCCGCACAGATTCCGGGCAATCCTATATCACGACTTGATGGTGAACTTGCGAGTATCTTAAACGCCGGAAAATATCCTGATGATGGCGCCAAATGGAAAGCATATCTACAAGTTCTACAACGATATTTGTATCTCGTTGAGACACGGAATGGATCACCAGATCCATCGTTACCTGGAGTAAAAGCAATGGCCGCAGCAGCAGCATCGTCATCGCAACCGGAAAATCACGATTTCAACGTGACTAATATTGTGAACAGCGTACCGGCAAAACATCAACGTAGAGCTCACGCTTTACTGCTATATATGCATAATTCACCGCGTGTGTCACAACGAGTCAGCTGGGACAACGAGGGACGTGTGACTATTGACGGAGTGCTCATTCACAATTCGAACATTCTCGATCTTGTTAATGACGCAACACGTGAGAGAAAAGGTTTCAAAGCCAACGGCAGGCGTCAGTTTATTCGGAGCCTTCGAGAATGTGCTGTACCACATGAATTTTTCGGAAATAATGAATTATGGGCAATTGGTGGCCGGAGTGCTGCTGCTGCTGGTGATGCTGCTACTATTGCCGGTGTAAAACGTCGAAGAAACGATTCAACGCATTATAACGACGATGCCAGCGACGAAGACGACGACGACGACGACGCTGAAGAGAACTACGAACCCAGTGCAAAAAGATCGAAAAATAAGCGGGTGCGACAGTGGTACGAACCACCGATCAGCCGTAAACACCGTCGAAGAAAAGTGACCATACCTGCTGCTGCTGCTGCTGCCGACCCCGATCCTCGAGAGATACCTGTGGCGAGTTCGACACCGTTTAGGGCAGCAAGGAGGAGGCAGAAACCTGTTACACCTACAGATCGACGAATTACCGCTGGTGCAAAACGTATTCTCGAAACTTCTATCACGGGGTAAAGAACACGATCTCGCCCCGCATCCTGCGAGTTACTCCGGTGCACGGCATCTAATAAGTATTAAAAAAAATAAACCAATCAATGTTTATGACTGGTTGAGCCAACAAGACGCCTATACACTACATAAACCCGTGAGACGACAATTCCCACGATTTCACTATAATGTCGACAATATAGACGATGTTTGGGAAGCCGATCTCGTGGATGTGCGATCGATAAAAAATTATAACGATAATGTCGCTTACCTACTCACGGTCATTGATGTGCTAAGCAAATTTGCATGGGTCGAACCGCTACCGGATAAAACTGTGCACTCTGACACCGAGGCATTTAAACGAATTTTCGAACGCAGCGAGGGTCGCTTACCCGTATACCTGCAGACCGACAAAGGCAAAGAATTTGTCGGCAAAGAATTACAGGCTTTTCTACAAAAAGTCGAAATTCGTTTTCGAGTTACACGTAATCCCGATATAAAAGCCGCAATTGTCGAACGATTTAATCGCACACTGAAAGAACGAATGTGGCGCTACTTCACACATCGAAATACACGACGATACATCGATGTATTACAAAAATTTACTTATGCCTATAATCACGCAAGACACTCGTCAATTAAGATGCAACCGGCTGCTGTGACGCTATACAATGCGAATGTCGCACTGGAGAATATGACAAACGCGGCGGTGAAGCAACGAGAAAAAATACGTCACACTAAGGTTAAATACAACCGTGGCAATTACGTGAGGATTAGTCGAACAAAAGGCACCTTTGAGAAGGGTTACGAGCGAAATTGGAGTGAAGAAATTTTTCGAATCGACAAAGTCACGACCCGTCAAGGAATACAAATTTACGAGCTACGGGATCTCGAGGGAGAATTAATCGATGGATTCTTCTACACCGAGGAAATAACACCTGTGCACGAGAAACGCCTGACTTAAGATCAAGATTTTAAAATTGATACAATCTTACGAACCAAAGGACGAGGCGATCGTATTCTCGGGATAGTATGCAATACTATCCCGAGAATACGACAACACATTTTATCATACAACTACCTCGTGAAATACAATTAAATGGTCAATGGGCCGTGGATTTATCGGAAATACATGTGCCCTGTACAATGATGCATTTACAACGCACGGACACGGACCTTGCATGGAACCCTTGTACTAAAGAGGAAGAAGAAGAACTCGAGACCGGTCAAATACCGCATGGCGTATACAAAAGTCACGAGGAACTTACGACAAAGATAAATAATGTGCCGGGCCTACGGGAGAACGGTATAAAAATTGTCGCTGCTGAAACGGCAAATGGTTACATGGCTATTGAGGGTGCAACCTGGACGGAAAAGTGCAGTTCAAAATTAGTAGTGACCAATGCGCTACGCATGAGCGAGAAGGTTCGGCGTATACTGGGCTTCAATATAGACCCAGTGCAATATGACTGGACAGTCGACGAACACTCGTACATACGATTCGTCCGAGGACGTCAACGCGTGGCAGAAATACTCGCGTGCATCTCTAGAGCTCTACCTGAACAGCTCTTTGTCTACACGGATCTCTGTATACCCTATACAGTCGGTGATACTCAGGCCGCTCTATTACGTATAGTAAATTTGGATACAACACATTATACGTATGGTTCGACACAAGTGAAATATTTTTCACCTCCAAATTACATACCACTACTCAACAGCTGTTTTCGCACACTCGAAATAGATATAAGTGATCACCTCGGCAAACCAATCACATTCGAGTACGGGACGCTAACCCTGACGCTTCATTTTAAACGGCTCGCGTAGACTCGCGTGTGAGCGCGTGCTCGCGCCCCGTGCAATGGTGGCCCATTATACGACGTACTACGTAAATCAAGTCGGAGGCGGCAGTCGTATAGGCAACGTGTTTGTCGGCGCACCGTATCAACGAGGACACGGCATCGGCAGCTTCCTCGGTGGTCTCTTCAGGAGCGTACTCCCACTGTTAACAAGAGGCGCTAAAGCCGTTGGAAAAGAGGCTATACGCACCGGACTAAAAGTAATCGAGGATGTGAGCGGGAATCATATACCGTTCAAGGAGTCGCTCAAACGACGCGCCGCAGAATCGGGTGGAAATTTACAGGAAAAAGCTAACGAGAAAATCGCTCTACTCATGAACGGCGCGGGGTATAATAACGCGTTCGCGACGCGGACGATGCAGTCGTTAACGGGTCGTACGCGTGCGCGTATCTCGATGAGAAAACGTGCGACGAAAAGGAAAAGCAGTGCAACATCAGCGGCGACGAAGAGGCGAAAGAAGAAGAAGAGCAGCAGCAGCAGCAGCCGCAGGACGGCGAAAGGGAGAGTGACGAAGAAAAAACGCGGGAGTAGTAAAAAAAGGCGAAGACCCACCGATATTTTCGGCTAAACATGTCTTTTCTACACTCAAACTCGTGTGAATGTATGAAGTCGGAGCTCGACTTATTCACCATACCACCGACACAGACGTCCATCGAGTCATCACAGTATGTCCACTACAAACCCGTCTCTTCGCTCTCGGACGGCGGACCCATCGAATTCGTTATACCTGGCCACGGCGAGGAATACCTTGACCTAGCCCACACAATGCTCTGTGTAAAAGTCAAAGTGTTAGCAAACGGTGACTCACCCTACAATGTAGCACCTGTTAATAACTTTTTACACAGCCTCTTCAATCAGGTCGACGTGTTTTTTAATCAAAAACTCGTTGCGCCGCCCAATAATGCTTACGCATACAGGGCTTACATTGAGACATTGCTGAATTACGGCCCTGCGGCAAAACAATCGCAGTAGATATAATAGGCCGGTTCTGGATCAAGGGATCTGTTACCGGCATTTACCGACCTCTTTAGCTCAGACACGAACCACTTAGTTCAGACTCGAACCCGGGTGATGGCGCCATCTAGCCCCCCCCCCCCCGACGCCACCCACCACCCACCACCCCCACCCCCTCCCCCCCCTGCCGCCACCCCCACCACCCACCACCCCCTCCCCTGCCGCCACCCACCACCCACCCACCCACCACCCCCTCACCCCCCCCCCCCCTGCCACCACCCACCACCCACCACCCACCACCCACCCACCACCCCCCCGCACATCCACCCCCCCCCAGCCACCTATCCACAACCCCCCCCTTTCCCACCCACCACCCACCCACCCACCCACCACCCACCCACCCACCCACCCACCACCCACCCCCTCTCACCTATCACCCCTTCTTTATGGGTAGGGGGGGGGGCTGGCTTCATTTATCTTTTAAATATGAAGAAGCTCATTTATTAACTTTGGCTTCCTCATAGAGGAAGCTTTGTGAAAAAGGGGAATTAATGAGGAAGCAGTGTGCAAAGTTCTACTTTGCAACTTTTTTTTAATTTGAACAAATCTTTGCACTTTTTTTTTAATTTGAACAAAAAAACTCCGTTACAAACACCGTTACATCTAATTTTGATTAGATACAAAGTTTTGACTTACTTTAATAACTTTTCTATAAGTTACAGCGAAAATCTTAATTTTTTCAAAAATGCATAACAGCGTAAAATCCGAACGACTTTACCAATCGTCACCAAATTTTATACGTGGCAACGCTCTATGTTATTTTTTGACTGTTTAATATTTTGGTTCAGTTGATGAGATTCGACGTGATATAGAGCAAAATTTATTTTTTTCGAAAAATTCAAAATTCTATAAAACCGGAACCGCTTTACCGATTTCGCTGAAATTCAATACCAAACAACATTGAACGTGTCTTTATTTATGATGAAGTATATAGCTGAGTCGTCGAACTTTTACGAAAGTTAGAGCGTTCACGCCATTTTTTTGAAAAATTAAAAATTCGATAAAATTTGTATACATGGATATATTTAATTTAAAAAAAATGTGAATTACAGAGGATTTAATACTCTACTTCCGTGCCAATTTTGTCGTAGCTCGATCCACCATGCCATTCCTGAGTTATGAACAATTGAATGTTCGGTGCCTGGACCATACATACATACACACACACACACACACACACACACACACACACACACACACACACACACACACACACACACACATACACACATACAGACATATTTTCTAGACCACTTTTCTCGACGTTTTACGTGATTCTAAGTATGTTAACATGAAAATCTCGAAAAAAAAAATTTCACGAAAACAAAGCTTCCTCTATGAGGAAGCAATATTTTGTTTACATAGAATGCTAACGTTAGAATTATATCTCCTTCGACCAGTCGACGTCGGTGTAGTTGTCCCCATTGCCGAGGGTTTCGAGCACCAAATTTATTGTGTATACACTCTCGAAGTTACAAGAAAGAATTTTTGGAGTGTGAAAGAAGAAACTGTAGCATTTGAAAGAAAATACCACCCAATACGTCGTGGAGTCCTCGGCTGCATCCGAGGCGTTCTTCTTGAGGGTGGGTGGTGGGTACTTGACGCCTGGTGTCTAGCACCTATTGGTCTGCTTTGCCACCTCCACCTCCTCTATTTGGTCCACTCTGAGATTTTTAACAGCTAATGAGCTAAGGGTGGAGAAAACTTTCATTCCCGTGAATTTTAAAAATTTTACCATAATCCATGGATCAGTCAGCCAGTGAACATCTCCTCTTCTTCTTCTTCTTCTTCTTCAACTCATATTTGATTTGAGTTAAGAGAGAGAGAGAGAAGGGGGAAAGATGGATCCGAATAAGTGTAGCAAAATCGCGAACGTTATGAAAAAGGGATATGACGCGCATAAAGATAGTTTCAGTGAGAACAATGTGTCGCTTTTGCGAAAAATTTTACGGTCACCGGATTTAAGTGTTGGTGAAAAACTGCGGTATCAGGCAGTGATCGCCACATTGACAACGCTCGCTGAAAAATTTAAAAAGTGCGGTACGGGCGTTTCCGCGAGTGGAGTGCGATGGATGGAGATGGACTCTGCTTTCCAATCACGAGTACGCACGGGGCTAATCGTCAATCTACAGCACAAAGACCCCGTGAATTTCCTCGATGATGCACTAAGTCTCCTCGCTGAGAAATTGACCGAAGCCCGCCACACTGAGGGAAATTTAAAAGTGAATGTCAGTTTAGTTGCAATTTTCGAAATTGTAAAAATTGACGAAACACTCGAGGAGGAGAAGTCCTTTCAAACGGCAAACGGTGCAATTTTACAATCGACGGATATCACCGTGTGGCTCGAAGAGCATGTAAAATCTGCACTGTTACGCAAAATCGAAGATTTTCAGCAGAAAGAATCTGGCTGGAGTCTACGCGAAGTTTTACACTTACGTGTAAATATAAACAAATTTGTGCCATTGCGAGGTGGGATTTCGACGTACGTGCAGCTACCGCGGGACATAGTTTTGAAAAAAGCGGTTGTTAATGTGAGAAACAGTGACGCCTATTGCTTCTTGTGGTCAGTAACGGCCGCTTTATTACCGGCTGAAACACTTGTAGATCGCACCACCTCGTATCGCCACTATAGCGAAGTTTTAAATTATGACGGACTGGATTTTCCAATGAGTGTCACAAATGTGTCGAAGTTTGAGCGAATGAATGGCCTGTGGATAAACATTTACGGTATCGAGAGTGGGAAAAATCGACGAAGTGAAATTGTGCCCGTGTATCTCAGCACGTACAAATCTGTGAGACCAACGATCCATCTACTGATGGTGGAAAGCCCCAACGCCAGAGAAGACGAGGAAGAAGAGGCATCCGACAACGAGGATGTCGACGAATTCAAGCTCTACACACCGGTGCATCACTTCGCGTGGATAAAAAATCTTTCGAGATTGGTGAGCAAACAAATTTCAAACATTGCCCATCGCACATGGCTATGTGACAGATGTTTGTGTCACTTTCGTGAAGAATCGACGCTCAGTGAGCATATAGTAGACTGCGCTATTATGAACAATTGTAGTGTAATTTTACCAGAACCCGAGCAATCAATGTTAAAGTTTAAGAACTTCCGATACAAGGAAAGCGTCCCATTTGTAATTTACGCGGATCTGGAATGCCTCCTCGAGCCTATCATTGCACCGCAAGCCTATCAAAAACATACGCCTCACAGTCTCGGGTACTATTTTAACTGCGCGTATGACAAATCCCTCGCGGAGTACAAGAGCCATCGCGGTAAAGATTGTATACTCTGGTTTATGCGTAAATTAGAACAAATTGCACAAATTTTGGATTTTAGAGTAAAGAATATTGTGCCGATGAAACGATTGACCACCGAGGAATCAGATGCATTCAAGTCCGCAGAGATTTGTCATATTTGCGAACTACCGCTCGTTGATGGGTGCGTAAAAGTTCGCGATCATTGTCATTTCACCGGGAAATTCCGCGGCGCCGCCCACCAAGATTGCAATTTAAATTTCACAAAATCGCACGTAGTTCCTGTAGTGTTTCACAACCTATCGGGCTACGATGCACATTTTTTGATTCGTGCGTTGGCTACGACGTTTGCGGGCTCGATAACACTCCTGCCCGTGAACAAGGAAAAATATATTTCCTTTTCGAAAAGCGTGGGTGAAACGTGCATACAATTTCGTTTCATCGACTCATTTCGATTCATGCCGAGCAGCCTCGAAAAATTAGCCTCATACCTCAATATCGGGGATAAGGTGATAACAGGGCAACATTGTAATAATGCAGTGGAATTAGATTTATTGACGAGAAAAGGAGTCTTCCCATACGACTATCTCGATAGTTGGGCAAAACTCGACGAGACACAGCTGCCCACAAAAAATAATTTTTATTCAAAATTATACGACGAGAACATTAGCGACGAGGACTACACACACGCAACTGACGTTTGGACGACATTTCACATTAATAACTTAGGTGAATACTCTGACTTGTATTTAAAAACTGATGTGTTGCTGCTTGCAGATATCTTTGAAAATTTTCGAAGCAATTGCAGCAACACGTACAATCTCGATCCGCTGCATTATTACACAGCGCCCGGACTGGCGTTCGATGCTATGCTTAAGTGTACGAGTATCGAACTTCAGCTTATCACCGATGTTGATATGTTGCTATTTATCGAGCGGGGCATTCGAGGTGGTGTGGCGCAATGTTCGAATCGTTACGCAAAGGCGAACAATCGGTACATGGGCTCTGATTTTAACAGCGCTGAAGATGAATCATATTTGATGTATTTCGATGTGAATAACTTATACGGCGCAGCGATGAGTCAAGCTTTGCCATGCGGATCCTTTGAGTGGGTAAAAAATGGCACAGTTGACATTGAGTCGATTCCGGAGGATAATGCGATTGGATACATTTTTGAGGTTGATCTCGACTATCCGATCGAAATTCACGAATTGCACAAAGATCTTCCTCTCTGCCCGGAGCATTTTATCCCTCCCGGATCTACACAAACAAAACTCACGACAACGTTATTGCCGAAAAACCGATATATTATTCATTATCGAAATTTGCAACAGTGTCTCCGTCTGGGCCTGAAAATAACGAATATTCACCGCGTATTGCAATTTAAACAGGACACATGGCTGAAAAAATATATAGATTTAAATACCGAACTACGTAAAAAATCATCAAATGAATTTGAGAAGAATTTCTTCAAATTAATGAATAATGCGGTATTCGGCAAAACGATGGAGAACGTGAGACGTCATCGTGAAGTCAAACTCGTGACCAAGTGGGACGGGGCATATGGCGCGCGGGCCCTTATAGCAAAGCCGACTTTCCACAGCTGCACTGTATTCGATACTGACATGGTCATAATCGAATTGAAGAAAGTTAGAGTTAAATTTGTCAAGCCTATATACGCAGGTTTCGCAATTCTCGATTTGTCGAAAATATATATTTATGATTTCCATTATAATTATATGAAGGCGAACTTCAATGAAAGGGCGAAACTTTTGTATACAGACACGGACAGTTTAATCTATCACATCAGAGTCCCCGATATGTTTGACGTAATAAAAAGAGATTTGGACAAATTTGACACATCAGATTACGCACCC
>OZ010634.1:5736783-5754283 GCA_963932165.1 Pimpla rufipes
GCGAGAATGGATTTCATGGCTTTCGATGTATCTTCCCCAGCCTTACTTTTCAGCGGAACGGCCCATGCAAATTTGGAGAAAATGTCGATGATGGTGAGGAGGAATTTGTGGTTCGAATTTTTATTCGCATATGATGACATATCCACAAGGTCGGCCTGCCACGTCTCATCGATACCTCGAATATCCACATGTCGACGAGGATAATTTCGTCGAGCGGTTTTATGAAGCTCCCGCACCAGAGTCTCCTTTTTCCCGTTCATTTTTTTCTAGGTTATTCAGCCGTGCATCCAGTTGAAAAATACTCTTTGAATTACGTATCCCCAAATTTTGGAGGGTTTCAATATCGGCCTTAAGGGTATTTGTTATATCATTTATTGTAGTTTGAAGACCTTGAATTAAAAGTAAATTACTATCATTCGTTTCTTTACGCAAACTTTTTATAATGCTCCGACTTTTCTGACGCAACACATTTAACGTAATGACATCATTCGGTTCTTCGGGATTGGCAACGTTACACAATCGTTTGTGCTCCAAATCGTAATGACCATCCGTTGTAGTCTTAAATCCAATTCCAGGTCTACCAGGAGGACCACGATTATTCACAACCACACCCTTATCCAACTGTCGTCCAAACACATCGACACTCATCGTGCAAATGAGCAAAATTTCAATGATGCGCGTATTTTTAATAAATGATCTTAGCCTCTCGTAATTCCTCAACAATTGATATAATTTCATTTGAATGAGATGTATTGCCCGCGGCTTGAGATGCAACAAGTAGACGTAGACGATCTACCAGCTCGTTGGGATCATCCCAATAAATATAGTCGAATTTTGTATCTTTTCGAGCCACCTTATACGCTGCTACGCCTTTGCCCATGCGCGTCGGACGATCCAATACTTTTGCGATATAAGTTTTAAATTTCCAACTATTATCCATTCGTATATCACCATCAGTTTTATAGAATTTTTTATGAGCATTCGTGGCAATAACAATATTCTCATAATTTTGCAAATCATTCGATGTAAGAGCCTCCACATTAGGCACTTTTTTGAACAATAGCTCCACTAATCCGGCAGTTTTTGGATATTTCTTATTTTGCACGTGAATGTACTGAGAGTCAAAAGTTATTGGAGAATCACCAATCATGAGCGTATCATTGCTGAACATGCGTACACCAAAAGAAATATCTAAACTCGTCTTTTTATTCGATCGTAATAACTGAAGATACTCGTTTATCAATTCATCAACATTTTGATGTAATATATTATCTTTCTCAATGCCATCATCGTCATCATCTCTATCAGTATCACCGCCATGCGCCGACTTAAAAGAGTAATCTTTTAATGTTGAGTTTAATGTTGAATCATTATTGAAATCGAATTCCTCGCTACCTGCTCCTTCTTCTTCTTTCTCCTCCTCCTCCTTCTCCTCCTTCTTTACACTTATTTTCTCACGTTTCACTTCTGGAGCCTCATTCTGATGTAATACCAATTTCTCCAATGGTGAGACTATTGGTTTAAATACATTTTGCATTGCCTGTTCAGCGTTATCTTTACCCGTCTTTATCATGCGATGTTTTCGTCGAATAGCATCGCTCGCCTTGACAATTTGACGCAACACATCTTTTTCTCTCAAAAGTTTTTCCCCCTTCATGTTAGCGACACCGAGTCAACGATGATACTACTTCTCCCTGTCAAATGATGGATTATTTATCTCACTTGTTTATGTTGAGAAATGAATCAAAACCACTTCTATATCTACCCTCATTCACTTCACTATCCTTGTCAATCGTAATAAATCCATATTTCGATGAATTCCAACAGTCTGAACACATTTGCTTAAACTGCACGTAAGACATATCCGTATTAACATGATCATTGTAAACATGTTTAAGATTCATATCATCCTGCTTAAATAGCACTATAGAATTTGCATTATCACGTACGAGATGTTTGGGGATACGAGCATACGTCTGACAGAGATAAAAACAATCGACAATTTCATGTCTCCCCATGGAAAAGTAGGCTCTGATATTATCCTGTTTTTCACATGCCACATCATCAAATATAAATATTGAGTTTGGACGTGCATCGCAAGGTGTCACCACTTGTTCATGCTCATTGAAGGGGAAATATTCAATTCCATTTATGGGTTTGAGTAATCGCTCGAGCAATGTATATTTTGGTTGCGCGAGAGATTTTGAATAAACATAGACATTCTCAAACCTCAAACCATTCGGATGTGTTATTAGAGTGAGCAGAGCATTGGTTTTACCACAATTCGACGGTCCACAAAATACTGCGCGAATACTATCTGGCAAGAAATGTCCATGACGTTTTTGCTTTTTCCCCCCTCGCGTAAATTTATCGAAATTTATTACGGGCAGCCCCCCTTGACGGATCGCCCCTTTCTCCGAGCCCATCTTATGCACGACTAATGGGATAAACACTATAAAATGGTGTTTTATACAAATCATTCGACAGTTGGGCATTCGCCTTCCAGCGAGTACGATCATGCATCACAGTAGTAGCTGTGTGAAGAAAAAGTGTGGTAAAGGTTTGGTTAACACTCTGATTAATAAACTCCCCGTTGAGTTGCATCTACCGGGATATCAGTACTGTGGACCAGGTACAAAATTGGCTAAACGTCTCGCACGAGGCGATCGAGGTATCAATCCACTGGATGCCGCTTGCAAGCAACACGATATTGCATATTCGAAAAATCGTGAAAATCTTGAAGCTAGAAGTGCTGCGGATAAAGTTCTAGCTGAAGAAGCGTGGAAACGTGTCTCGGCTAAAGACGCTAGCATTGGAGAGAAAGCGAGTGCTTGGGCTGTGACAAACATCATGAAAGCTAAAAGAAAATTGGGTATGGGGTTGAAGCAGAAGAAGAAGAAGAAGGCGAAGACTAACAATGGTAACAGTGTTAGCTGGAAAAAAGTTATCGGTGCTGCTAAGAAAACGATGACTCATAGCACTAATCCTCGAGTAGCTATTACGTCAGCACTAAAGGGGGCTCGAGCAGCTGTGAAGAGTGGTGGGGGTAAACGTAAATTGCGCACCCCTCGAATTCTTGCAGTACCACGTAAAATTGGTGGTTTCCTGCCATTCCTGGTACCAATTTTCGCCGGTCTTAGCGCTGCTGGTGCATTGTCCGGTGGTGCGGCGAGTATAGCCAAAGCTGTAAATGCCGCTGAAGCTGCTAAACGAGAGTTGGAGGAAAGTAAGCGGCATAATAAAACGATGGAGGCCATTAGCTTGGGGAAAGGTTTACATCTGAAACCATACAAGCAGGAGTTGGGTCTTCATATCGCGACAAAAAACGTGAAATAACGCTACCACACCAACCTTTAACCGATGTCGATCTGCTGAAGTATGCAAAAATTATGAAAATACCCCATTTCCGGGGAGTTTTTATGCGAGATAAATTGCCAAAAAGTGGACCTTTGAGATGTGAATCGGCTATTGTTAATTTGGATGACAATACGGGGTCTGGAACACACTGGGTTGCATACAAAAAGAGTGGAAAGAGAGTCGTTTACTTTGACAGTTTTGGTGATCTTCAACCACCATCCGAACTTTTAAGATATTTTGGTGTTGGTAGCGTGAATTATAATTATAAGAGTTATCAAGAGTACGATACAATTGAATGCGGTCATTTGTGTCTAAAGTTTCTCTGTCGACAGTTAAACCGCAAAGATAAATATTTACTATATAAAAGTAAATCATGATTATTTATAGTCAGTTGTTAATTTACCGTCATCATGGACGATAGTTTTACATTGACTATATCTGGAACATCCTCCGTGCTTGAAGCGCAATACTTTCCCCCTATTGAGCTTTCACCCAGCAAAAATTATACTCTCGGACTCGTGGAATTACTAACCTTTAATTCTATTCCGAATATAGATGATGGTAATAATAAATTTTACGTGGGTAATGAAACAATAATTATACCAACTGGCAGCTATGAAATTGAGGATATTCAGACGTGCTTGCAAACAGAGTTGGCGAAAAAGAATATTATCATCAATATTAAACCGAATAATAATACTTTGCGTAGTGAAATAGAGTGTAATCGTGATATAAATTTCATGCCTCAAGATTCCATTGGACGTCTGATGGGATTCACTCCACGTCGCTTGGAAGCTAATAAAACGCATGAATCTGATGTCCCTGTAGCCATTCTCAAAGTGAATGCCCTACGAGTCGAGTGTAACATAACCGCAGGAGCATATATGAACGGACGTAAAGTCCACACGATTCACGAATTTTTCCCGTTCGTACCACCTAGATATAAAATCATTGAAGTTCCATCACATGTAATTTATCTACCAATCACGAGCAGAACAATAGACAATATACAACTTCGAATTGTCGATCAAGACGGGGATTTAGTAAATTTTCGTGGTGAAGTTATAACTATTCGACTGCACATAAAATCATAATGGGCATAGTTTTCAATCAAACCCACAATAATAATAATAATAATAATAATAATCATAATAAGACATCATCATGGACAAGAGCAGCCAGTCGTCGACCAACTCTCAAAGTGCTAACACGTCAGAACGTGTTATTCTTGAAGAATTTGGGTCTCCGAATTCGTGGAAAAAACGCATAAAACATTTTTTCTTCTGCGCTCTCTGCATTTGTTGTACAAAATGGAGGGTGAAATAGTAAATATTCAAAATCCTATTATCTTTGATGAATCAATAATACACTGTGAGATCCATGCTCACCAACCGTATGCATCGGCATCTTTTAATAATAGTGATGAGATACGTATTTCCGTGCAACATCAAGATTTGTGCATACTACCCAGTAAAAGTTCTATACATATATGTGGAAAATTATCTAAAGGTGATGGCACACCGCTTCTCAGCACATCTCTCGTCAATAATGCCATATGTCATTTATTTGACGAAATTCGATATGAGTTAAATGCCATAGAAATTGATCGAAATAAAAATGTTGGGCTTACAAGTCTAATAAAGGGATATTCATCTCTGAGCCCGGGTAAGAGTTCCATGCTCGAAAACGCAGGTTGGCTTGACGTTGAAGAAACAAATCAAATTGTAAATGCAGCAGGCTACTTTGATCTATGTATACCGCTGAGTTTGTTGCTAGGTTTCGCCGAAGATTATCGAAAAATTGTCGTGAATGCGAAGCATGAGTTGATTTTATCGAGATCAAAGACTGATGATAATGCTGTTCTGCAGACAGCAGCGGAAGAATTCAAGCTTGTATTGCAAAAAATTGAATGGCTTGTACCATATGTGACAATCTCCGATCAACGCAAAATTCAACTTTTAAAGTTTATCGCTAAAGATTCGCCGATTTCCATGAGTTTCCGAACGTGGGAATTGTATGAATATCCGCTGCTCCCCGCCACCTCTAAGCACGTGTGGACAGTAAAGACTTCCACTCAATTGGAAAAACCGCGATACGTCATTTTGGCCTTTCAAACAGATCGAAAAAATAAGAAATCAAAGAATGCGAGTCAATTTGATCATTGCAAAGTCACCGACGTTAAACTATATTTAAATTCGCAATGTTATCCTTATGGAAATTTAAACCTCAATATAGATCAAAATCAGTATGCTTTGCTCTATGAGATGTACGCCAACTTCCAATCTACGTATTATAATCATGAGGCGGAACCGTGGTTGGATAAATCTTCATTTCTAAAATATGCTCCCCTCGTTGTCATTGACTGTTCAAAGCAAAATGATTCTCTCAAGTCCGGACCCGTGGATGTTCGTCTCGAATTTGAATTCAAAAATAATATTCCGGCTCAAACGTCTGCATATTGTTTAATTCTACATGATCGTATAGTTGAGTATAATCCAATCAGTGGTGGGGTGAAGAAATTGGTATAAAATCTCAGGCAATGAATTTGTTCCTATCAGTCGCCGTTCTGCCATGGACTTTATCGTCGATCTTCAAGGGTTCAAAAGACCTGTCAATGAATTTGTGCTCAAGGAAATATCATTTGTGGAGCTCAACGGTGACGTAAATTCCGAACCATTGACGTTATTCTTCGAACCGCCAGTACCCTGGAAGACTCTACCAGCGCAGTATAAAGCAATGAATTCCTGGTTGGAACGCAATTTTCATGGAATGCGATGGAGTTTTGGGGATATACCATACGAAGCTGCCGCAACAATAATTCAAGCTGTCTTGAAGAGCGCTCGCATTATTTACGTGAAGGGATTGGAGAAGACCATTTGGTTAAGAAGATTCATGGATTCATCATCGGCAAATATTATCGATATGGAATCACTCGACTGCCCATCTTTGCAAAAATTACCGAAAATATCAGCGAATAGTGAATGTCCGTATCATTCATGCGACACAAAATATAATTGCTCCAACGCAAATGTGAAATCTCTAAGGATTTGGATAGAGAAAGAATATCCGTAAAATATGTACAATGGATTTTTGAAATAAATACAATATTTTATAAAACTGTCTTTTTTTATTAATAAAACTATGGAAAAAGTGCTTTTTACATATAAGTATTTTTTCTTAGTAAATTCAACTGACACAATTTTTTTCCTCGTCGTTATCACTAATTATTCACTAGAGTCCCTTTTAAAGTCTTTGTTGTTATTCACTGTACACTTGTTGAGATGAATTTTTCTCATCACTGTTATATTCATCGTTGTTGTCGTTATCATTGTCGTTGCTGTTGTCGTGTTCTTCTTCATCGTCATAGCCGTCGCAGTTGAAGCAACCGTCGTCCCTGTTGCTGTTGCCGCCTTCGTGATTCTCGTTGTGCTCGCTGCCATCACCACGTCGTGGGAAGTAATATTCGAGGAAACAGTCTTCGTTATACAGCAATAGCATGAGATATGCATAATCTTTTATACGCCTCTTCTAAATTGCATGTTGCTAAATTTACCTCCAGAGTATCTCATGTAGAGCTCTTTCTTTTGAGCAGCATCGGCCATATTCTCCAGCAGATCAGGATCACTATCAAGCACTTTTGAAAATCTCGGTGGTAGAAATACGGCGAATTCATCGTTGATCTCCACGACAATTCGCTTGCCGAATCGTGTCTGAACCAGTTTCAGCTTGGAAATTTGATATTCTGAGCCGTTCGAGAGATCGGCGAGCTTCTTCGTCGGCAGAAATTCCGGGATGTTGCCCACCTTGTTGATATTTGATAGATCCATATTGGTGTATCGTGGTATTTCTCAGTTTCTGCGTAATAATGAGAAGATCAGATCTCACACGAATGAGATTTTTTAAGTCTTCAATATTTTCCAAAAGTATGTCCAAACGTTTTCTTAGCTCACAACGTTTGCTCTGCATGACAATCTTGACTGATGCATTTTAAGCTTGAAACAGCAGATTATATGCGTTTGGTCTAGTATCCCCTCCATTTTTTGGGGGTCCTACTCACCCCCACCCGCCTCCAAACCACCCACATAAAAGATTTTTTAATCAAAGCGGTTCTTTGTTTTCCTTTCCATCCCCACTTCGTTCCACCAAAATTCCCCTCATTTTCCTCCGGCACATTTCACAGTTACGTCGAAATGGTGTTGGACCATCGATGTGCGATTGCATATGGGGCATATTCCAATGCTCAACGCATGGAAGGTATGATATTACTTCATTATCGGTGCGAATACGTTCAGGCAAACGATCCCACAACACATGGATATATCGAGGCCAATATTTTAAAAGCATAGACTTTGGAATATTTTCGAGTTCTTTCTTTGTCAGCTCCCACGGCTCGCTAGCAGGGGGTGTCATATTCAGTCTGACGTCAACTCAAGGGCTGTGCAGAGAGAGAGAGAGAGAGAGAGAGAGAGGGAGAGAGAGTGAGACTCGCTTTTCTATTCAGCTAAACAGTGAACCTCTGTAGGACTCAAGTGTGTATACACGATAAATTTGGTACTCGACTGAGGGTTGTCAACGACTGGCAAGATATGAAGTCTTACCACACCCCAACTCCATTCGATCGTAAACTTGCACACAACCACCCACCCACCCACCACCCTCCCACCAATCCCAACAGAAACCCACTCACAGACGCCACAATCCACCAAAACTCCCACCGTGGTCTGAGAGCAGAACGTATCGTATCCATTTTAATGTCGAGTCTGAGAATGAGAGAAAATTTGTACTTGACCTCCCCCCATGCAACCAACCACCCTCCCACCCATCCACCCTGCGATTCTTCATCGCAGATTGAATCTTGGGGGGGGGGGGGTAAGGTGGGTGGTGGGTGGTGGGTGGTGGGTGGCTTCGGGGGGGGGGCTAGATGGCGCCATCACCCGGGTTCGAGTCTGAGCTAAGTGGTTCGTGTCTGAGCTAAAGAGGTCGGTAAATGCCGGTAACAGATCCCTTGATCCAGAACCGGCCTATTATATCTACTAATCGCATCTCACGACTGCCCTATGGATTGCCGACGACGCAGGTGGCTTTGACTCATTGCCCGGCACGAAACTCAATAATGCCCAAGAGCTAAGGTCGAAGTATATTAAAGGCGGTAAAACCCTCGATATTATCGGACATTTACACTGTGATGTTTTCAATCAGGATAAATTTCTACTAAACGGCGTGGAAGTGCGTCTACGCCTCGTACGCTCGAAAGACGATTTTTGTCTTATGGAAGCACCAGTACAGGGAATTATGCAGAAAGTTAAAATAAACGATGTGACTCTGATGGTACGTCGAGCGAAAATTAATCCTGGTGTGCTTATCGCACACGCGAAAACTCTGGCAAAGACAACCGCAAAGTATCCTATAACACGAGTGGAAGTTAAATCATTTACCATGCACAGTGGAATTATCGGTGATACACTGGATAATGTGATACTGGGACAACTGCCGAAACGCATCATACTCGGCTTTGTCTACAATAAGGCATTTAACGGCGACAGGACACTCAATCCCTTCAATTTCCAACATACATCGATAAATTATCTATCTAAATACCGGGAAAACCGCTTCAACCAGAGTTTGGCGGTAACGACACATGGGTTCAGAGCTATCACACCCTCTTCTCCGGCACAGGAATACATTTTCAAAACGAAGGATTGGCCATTAACCGCGAAGAATACGCTAAAGGCTATTGTCTGTTTGCCTTTGACTTAACGCCCGATTTATCGGCAAACTGCTTCACACACTGGAATCTCGTGAGACACGGCAGCGTGCGAATTGAAGTACGCTTCGGTAAATCTCTCAGCTCAACGTTAAACTGTGTCGTTTACGCCGAATACGACAATGTCATTGAAATTGATTCAGCCCGTCAAGTCATCACCGATTTTAGTGCCTAAGCACCGGAAAAGATAAAAATCTCGTCCCTCCATCGTCGCAGCCGCCGCCGCAGCTGCAGCCGTCACCGCCGCCACCGTCGCCGCCGCCGCCGCCGCTGTCAAGATGTTACGAAGAGGGCGCAATCGACACACCCCGTGAATGGTATTTAAGAGCCTCTACACACGTATGCTCGACAACAGTTCATCGCTACTTCTCATCATGGACGCTATAGTCGATATTCAAGCCCTTTACGGGAAAGGAGGCGAGTTCCTGCCTAAAGAGATTGCAGTGACAACACTACAAGGTGATAATATCGGCCATTGGGTCGTTGAAGCACCATACGGCTTTGGTGATTTACCGAAAAAAATACGAGGCAGTAATAATCAACTGACGTGCTACCATCATGGACTCGAGTGGGTCGACGGTGATACACCATTGTGGAAAGTTTACGTTAACCTGAGGGCCATGTGTCGCTACGCCATTCGCATATACACGCGAGGAGCACAAAAAGCCGAAATTCTACAAAATATACTTGGACGAGACATTATTAACCTGGAGAATTTCGAGGGACCGAACTTCAAGAAAATGCCGTCGTTTGACACATGGTGCATTTATCACGGCGTCGCACGGGAGGATAACGTGAAATGTGCGTTAAATAACGTGGGAAAACTAAAACGTTTTCTTCAAACGCAGCTTGTCGATACGACCAATCCAATTTATTCCGAACCACTTGGAGCGGTGCCCCGGAAGAACCGCCCAGATGACACAGATAAAAAAGCCGTCCGCATCACGATGCCCAGCGAGTCGGAGATTGCCGCTGCGGGCCAGGGGTATATATCACAGCTACCTGCTAAGGGTGTCAACAGTGCCACGGCAAACACCTGTGACGCTACGGTTCCCGCGGACGACGAAATAGTCGCCCTTTTCCGCGCGACGACCCTACGCTCGGCCCCGCCGCCACCGACACCGCCGAAACGACAGACAACGCCGACCGCCACGCGTAGTGGTGGACACCATCATCATCATCATCATCAGCGCCGACGTCGTCCCCACCAGGGACCCGAGAGCGTATATAATGAACAGTCTGGAGGTACTGAAAGCACTACAACACATCCCAGCACAGACGAAGGGGGTATTTCCCGCCGATCGTATCCCGAGTCGCTGGTCTAGACCCGCTGCAATCGTCGCCAATACCGACGATCATACCAAACCGGGGACGCACTGGGTTGCCGTGTACGTTGATAACGATGGCCGAGGTATCTTCTTCGACAGCTACGGGCTACCCCCTCTCGTTAACAAACACCATAACCGTATACGTCGAAACACCACAACCTACGAGTGGAATACAAGAACTCTACAGTCAATCAAGTCTCGAGTGTGTGGAGAGTACTGTGTTATGTTTCTTGATTATATGTCTCGGGGCTATAGCCTGGCTATGTTTCTACGTCTATTTTCGGCAAATAAGCTGAAGAATGATAATATTGTACGACGATACTACAAAAAACTGAAACATGTAAAACATGGAAAACGTTATGCGAGAAATAATCGAACCAGTGTACTGGAAGGTGCCGGCAATATGTGTAATACAGCGTGTATACAAACATGTACATCCCGTTTCGGGTGTCATCTGTAAAAATCCGAATAAAAACAAACAAAAAATTACGTGTCGTGACTTATAAAAATACCACCACGATCAACAGCGCCACTATCCCCACCACCACCAACGTCTCGGACTCCAGTATAAAAGCAACCACACATGCCTCTATTAACCACACTTTCGAAAGAACAGCACTAGCTGTAACATCGCAACAGCATCATGGAAGTCATCAGTGGTATACTCGTGATCGACTGCGGTAAAGATCCATGGGAACTCACCAGAGAGGAACTCGCATACGTACCGAAACCTCTACTGATACAACACTGGGGCGAATATATTCCCATTCTGTGGGATAAACTACCAACGCATATTCAGCTGGATCCCGAGATTGCATCATACCAGCTCTGTATCGAACACACGGACTTGCCAGATCTATACATGCAAATCGACGGTAATCTTCCGACCAAGAGGGAATGCAAGACCTGCATACAACAAGCTGCCAAGCCACCTCCAGCGACCAGTGTACCACGGCCCAAACCACGGCTGACCATTCCAAAAATCTGTCGCTCAACAGCCGTCTGAACACTTGTAATATTTTCACCACAAGCTATACCATGTGCTTAAAATAAATCTATTTTGTGGGACAATTCGACTTTTTCATTTCACGACTTATCGACCCCCGAAATATTTACCATCACTTCGCAATAGTTACCATCGAAAATCTCGAGTTACCGATCGTAGGCTAAAAATCTACAATATCGACGGCTGCTGCTGCTGCTCGATCGCGCTCGATTTTACCTCGAAAATCTGACGCGGCGGACAAAAATCTCAACCGACCAATCAGCGCGCGGGAAATCATCTCCACGCGCTTAACAACCAATCAGCGCTCGGGGAATCAAGGCCCACGCCGAACACCCCCACTCACCACCGAGACGCTCGGACGCGACACAGGGAAAATTCTCCCAAAGAAGCGGGGTGGAGGAGAGGGGATACCAGCGCTCGGGGAACTCAAGGCCCGCGACGAGCGTCCCCACTCCCTCGCCGCGGCGCTCGGAGAAGACGACGACACAGGGAAAATTCTCCGAAGGAGTGGGGCGGAGGAGAGGGGACCTAGCAACCAACCCACACTCGGGGAATTATGCTAATCACTCCCACCGCCACTCAAACTTTACAGGGAAAATTCTCTCGAAGGAGTGGGGAGGAGAGGGGATTTTTTAGACCAATGTAAACTCGGGGAATTATGCAAATTAACCCCCACCTCCTCTCAAACATTACAGGGAATATTTTCCCGAAGGAGTGGGGAGGAGAGGGGATTTTTAGACCAATCACAGCTCGGGGAATTTACCCCCACTCTTCCCCCTCCCCTCTGTCTAGCACTGGCACCACGGGTCCAGATGGGAGGTAGGGGGGAGGGGGAAACCCTGTCTCCCTATACCTGGTGCTTACTACTAGCGTTGTCGAAAAATTCGTTTCTCTGCGCGTATCGAAAACACACATTTCGAATTTTGTTGTCCATGTCGTCCCTCGAAGAGTCCTAGTCTTCTTCTTCTGTATCCATCCGGCGTACAACCTGAAGAAGCGATTCTACGTAGCCTGCGAATAGTGGCCCCTCGCTGCGAAGGATGTGTATCTGGTGGTCGATGAATGGTACGAGATTTTTGAGTCCTTCGTACATAGTTTTTGGAAAGACGACTGCGGGTGAATACGAATGCCTTGACTTCTTTGGCTGATGCTCGTCCTCCGTATTCTCCAGAAAAATAGATATTTTCTTATACGTCTTTATGCATGATATTTTCTTTTGTCCGAATGGCTTCGGCGTAAGTTCCAAAAGCTCCAAGGCTGCGTCGAACCAGAAGTCGATTGCAATCATCTCGTTCTTGAACGATGTCCACTCGTCCTTGTTCATGGTGATCGCAGAGCCCGTTCGTCCCCCGAAATTTACGCAAAAGGCTGTATGTAGTCGCCATCAGTAGTGGTGTTGCGGGTTTTCTCGATTTCTCGCGCTCCGGCTCACGAGGGCGCTTTGCCGGCGCCGATTCGTTGGATTTGTTGGCGGTTGAATTCTGCATTTCGAATGCTTTAAATGATGGTGCGAAGTGTGAACTGTTGTAGCGTTCCTGTCAGAATAAATTTAGGAGATTTCCGGGCGTTTTTATATTCTGGTAAGCGTAGGCGTAACTTTGAATGCAAAAAGTAGAAGGGATGAACCTGTCTTAACTCGCAGCATCAGAGGTTAAAGGAGAATAAAAAAATACTGTAAGAAGTAGGGATGAACAGGCGTCGCCACTTAGGGCGAGAGTCAAAAGAGAAAGTCAAAGATGCTTAGCGATATGGTTTTTACAACGCCCAGCTAACAAAAAAAGGGTTATTTGTAGAACATGAGCGAGCATTGTGTTGCACGTGCCACGTAGATATGTCGAAGAACATTCTCGCCGGAAGCTTGAAAAATAAGGTCACTTACTAATGGCACTACGACCTGCACAAGCTGTACGAATTTCCCAGAAAGAGAAAACTGTAGCGGTAGCGACCTTTTTTTTCTCTAAAGACTTTTACAGCAGTAGACTTGTCTCGACTTGTCTCGACCTGTCTTGGCGGGACTGTCTCACAGCTGCACTTTGGCTGTGTTGTGCCCGGCGACTCAGTAGTTGATCAGATTACGAGTCGAAGGGTTGATATTTATTGTTTTGGGATCGTTTGCTGATTAAAGAGTTGGACTCACGCGAACTCGGTATAACCTTAAAGACAGTTTATTTGAAGAAAATATATTTCTGATTTACGTTACAGATTCTTAATTCTAGTTACTAGTTTCTACTTGTTTTACAACGTGAGGGTACCCGAGTCTAAGACGAGCCTGACTGCTCGGCTCCGAGTGTCTTTCTAGACTGTCGGTGAATTGCAGTGGATCACTGCGATTCACCGCAAATCGGTGCGTAAGCATTTCGTGTCGATCGTTCGATTTCGACACCGGCGAATTCCGGCACGCGTTTGAACGTTCACCCCGACCAGGCGTTCGATTTAAGCAATGGACATTTTATCGTTGCCTCACAATAAAACTGAAATATTCCGGGGTGCAACAGCTGTTACTCGTTGGGGAAACCGAAAGAAAAGAAAAGGGCCACCGTAATAAATTTTTTTTAAATTTCCTCTGCTTAGTACGCATACCGTAAGAATTTCCGAGAAAATGAAAGTTTTGGCGCAGAAACGCTCGCTTATGTTTTCCATATAGGCTTGGCGTATTTAGAGAATGTCTTTACAGCTGCGTATGAAACGCCAGGCGGTCGACAATACTCTTAATTATATACCCGTGCTATCGAGAGTGCACTACCGAAGGATTAGGCGCGCCGCGTTCGGCTGCTAAGGGCTGGCAATAACATTTGTGTCAACGCTGCAATTTTATCCTCTTTTTTCCGTAACTACGAGCGATGACCCATGCTCACCAATAGCGTCTTAGCGTGGATTTTCCCGAAATAAGTGGAGGCAGGAAAAACGCGATTGCTCAAGAAATGTTAAGAAAGGAGTTGTCGAAGGTTGGGGGGTAAGTATAGTATATCGTCGATTTTCCGAAATAATGTTATTCCGTGTCAACAACTGCCTCGTGAAAGTTCTCGCTGCAAATCAGCCGTGTTTTTCCTGATCGGTGAGAAGTTTTGTGTTGTGACAATGAATTGCATCGAAGAGTCAGCCATCCGCAGTGCCATCCAGGCTCTGCTCCTCGTCGGTGTTACTGAGCATGGTTGGCAGGTGGACAGTGATGAGCGTTCGATGCGGTGTAATCGCGCAACGATACGACAACTACCCAGAAATGGGTTGTTGACGTGTTTGCGTTATGCGCTGGGAGCCTTCGCATCGGAGGCAATCCTCCAGTTCGTTGAAGACGGACTACTCCCTGCATCGGTGGCATTTTTGGAGATTGCCTAGATAGTTGTGGCGGCAAAAGCACAGGAGCGAGCCTTGGCTGATTTCAGCGATAACGATGGGTTGTCGCTGACAGTCGGGGAGATGAAGCTGCAGCAACAATATGACGGGGCTAATAGTAAGTAAAATTCTCAGGATTTTTTTTAAACCCTAATAATAATTTTGACTTTCTTGTGTTAATTGTAATATTTTTTTTTGTTCTAGTGCGTAGATACGCAGCATCCTTGAGGACTGTGGACAGGCAGCTCGTCGAAGGGATGCCTGCGAAACGCTCGCGGGATTCTGGCGACGAAGCTGCCACTACGCAGAGACCAAACCGCGTGGGGTTCGCCCTGCCGGATGCTGCCACGCAGAGACCGCCGCGTGAGGAGAGACCGGAGCATACGGTGGCGGAGACTGTATCGAGCAAGACTGCCGATGAATCGAATGGTATGTGGATAAATATATGTATAACATTTAAAAAATAAATACAATATCATTTCATTAAATTATAACTTTTGTTTCCTCAGACGCCTTCTTCATGCCGCCGTTAGGAGTACCCGCGACCAGCACCCAGGAAGAGCTGTCCAGGGAATTTGATCTGGGACCGTTAGACAGTAGGCATTTTCTTTTTATTATTTATATATACACATATAAACGGCTAAATATATATTTAACGTTTTTAATGTCTTTTCGCAGTTTCCGAGATTCTCAAGGCTGGCGCCAAGGATGTGCTTAACGCGACTGTTGAGTCGTTGTTAAATTTGTCGGTCCAGGAGACTCACGCTGAAGGAAGTCACCCCGGTGCACCAGCAGGCGAGGCTATGAACGAGGACGCCGAGCCAGAAGAACTCACGGTGCCTTCCCGCTCGCAGATCGCAACGACAAGCGACGCGCATGCATCATCACCGCAACAACAAAACCAGTGTTGTGTTACGCAGCCTCTGCGCGCTCGCAAGTGCAATGTGTCGTATGTGTGCCGTTTTGCTACATCGTCTTCGAAGTGTTGCTGTGATCCATCGCGGAGTGCATCACCGCAACCGCCAGCGCCGACGCAGCATGGAGGCTCGCGTAAGCGTCTAGCGACGGAGCCAACAGGGTAGTCGGAAAAAATACCCCTGGAAAAAATACCCCCGAAGAAAATACCCCCGATAAAATACCCCCTAGGAAAAATACCCCCGAAGAAAATACCCCCGATAAAATACCCCCTAGGAAAAATACCCCCGGATAAGATACCCACAGATAAAATACCCCTTGGTAAAAATACCCCTTGGTATAAATACCCCCGGATAAAATACCCCTTGGTAAAAATACCCCCGAATAAAATAACCCCGGAAAAAGTACCTCCGACAAAATACTCCCTGGGAAATATACCCCTGGAGAAAATAACCCCGGAACAAATACCCACAATACCCCTGGAGAAAATATCCTCGAAATGTTTGTATCGGAACGTGTACTAATTTGTAAGAATGCGAGCGAAGCGTGTGTGTTGATGCTCGTTATAAATAGGGATACGAATTCATAACAGAACCGACTGTTGACATTACTGGAAACTCTGTTTATGCGTTTATTTACAAACGTATTCTGTCTATGCCTGTTGATTGTCGAAGCCTCTGTGGAAGTATAATGATAATAAAACTAGGCATCTCGTTTCCCGTAAATGTTTTCACGAAGTCTCAGTTTGTGAGCACACTTTGTGCGAGATAGACCGATAATGGAAATCGTGCATTCAAATAAAGGAAAGGATAGGCTGTGCTTAGACGGACACACTTATACGCTGCACAAAACGTGCTTGACACTGATTCGATGAAGGTGTTCCAAGTATGGCTCGAAAAAGGTAAGTTTCACAATTTTCATAGCGATCCTAAAAACTCTACAGGAATATCTATAATCATTGTTATGACGGCATTATTTCAGTGAAAACTATTTTTTTTCGTCACTTTACTTTACTTTACTTTACTTTACTTTACTTTACTTTACTTTACTTTACTTTACTTTACTTTACTTTACTTTACTTTACTTTACTTTACTTTACTTTACTTTACTTTACTTTACTTTACTTTACTTTACTTTACTTTACTTTACTTTACTTTACTTTACTGTACTTTACTTTACTTTACTTTACTTTTCAACATACCCAAACATTTTTTTTTTATTTCTGTTTTGAATGTTATTATATCAGTTTTGACATTTAATATACAAAAATGTGAATGCATGACGATACCGGCCACCAATCAGAGCGTGAATAAATCGGTGATAATGAATTTCGCATTTATCACGATGGACGATGTACGTCCATTATTTGGAATATTTTTTCAACCCTTTTGTATTTATAAATCCGAAATTATCACGTTGATTTGTCATTATTTCTGTTAGTAACTTTATCTAGGGGACGCTAAATTATTCCTAGCAAATCGTTTAAAAGTGCTTATCATATGTAGTTGTAGCATTATATTGTATTGTGTACAACAAAGTTATGTACCATTAAATCTAAATATTTTAACTACTTTGTATCTAAATATATTTTTCTCTATCGTATAGTGTCGTGGAGTGCTGACGACAACTTTAGAAAAAACAAATCCGGAATTAACTACCGCTCATAACCATGCCCTGAATACGGATAACGTTCAGGCGATAAAAGCAGTCGAATCCATGAAAGCGGTGGCTCGAGAAACGTCAATGAACCCAAGCCAGATTTTTTCCCAAGGCGTCCGGGCGCTGTCGGATGCAACA